>JAKCPI010002070.1:0-161102 GCA_023213315.1 Euborellia annulipes | reverse complement strand
TTCTATAGGCTCATGGTTAAAATCCTTCATCATCCCGAAATATCAACAAAAAAAATGATAATTATATAGAGAGAGTAAAGTCTTATAATTTTAAACGATGATAGAAATTTAATAATTCTCTAAAATGTATTGATTTGAAGGAGAAGAAGGTTCAAAAAACCACACTCCGAAATCCCACTATAAATTAAATAGCACACCTCCTTATTTTATTTATAAAATATTTTTTCATTTATATTTTCTTTTTCAAATAGCAATCGATTTTTAGATATTTCTGTTAATGTTCTCTCTCATATTTCTTGGTTATTAACCTTTATCATTAATTTATCAAATATCTCTAGGTTGACTTGTCCCTTTGATAAGACTCAATAATCAAGTCAAATTTTCCATTTACCGGTACACATCAGAAGCTATTAGCCAAGTGAAGCTGAAATAATCAAACACAATTAATAATAGAATCAACCAGGGAGATGCTGAATTTCCGGTAGAGAATTTGCAGTGAAAGAAATTAACTATGGAACTAAGGACAAATAACAAAGACCTTGATGAAATATTAAGCTAATTCAATTAATATTTTAATGAGATATTAACGGTCACCCTTCAGGACCCTTTGAAGGCGTAACTCCCTTCTGAAATTCTTAGTTAAGGCATCCCATCATCCAATTAAAGTGTTCGAAATTCCCAATATTGGCATTCCTAAGATTTAACAGAGAAGCTTAAGACAAGAACTTAACAAAATATTTTGGGATATTAATTTACCTAGACATTTAGAAAAATTCCTTTCGGAGTATGGTTGGTATATTTAGAATTTTTCACAAAAGAATTAGTAGGCCTATTAGCCTTCTTGGTAAAAATATGCACGATTTTTCTTGCAAAAACTCATGATCTAACTCTTTTTAATAGAAACCTGTGTCACGTCTAAATCCGTTTATTATGTGCAGCCCTCTTATCCTCGAATTAACCGGTCCTCGAATTAACTGAGCTTTTTATAAGTTCTAAAAACACTTAAAATTTGAATAGTGTATTTTTTTTTTTTATTTTTTTTTGGGTAGGGGAGAGGGTTGAACCCTCCACCCCCATATTGCTCCCTAGCTATCTTGAGGCGGTTTAAAACTTTATCTAATAATTAATTTGTTATTTATTAATAATGAACGAATTTTTTTATTAGAAAATTTCTAATTTAAAGACAAACGGTATTAATATCAAGAGTTCTAAAAAACAGCATTTATCTTCTATAATTGTTCGATCCTTGGGGGTGTATAGCAATTCTGCTTTTATTACGTATAATTTAAGAATGTCTTTTATTTGAAAGCCATTTCGAAAAGATATAAAGGTATTTTATTTGATTCTAATGTTTAAGAGACATTAGTTTCTTTTATCTTTTTTAAGGTAGAAAAATTAGATCCAAGGTAATTTATTACTTTTTTTTATAGAAGAGCTGAAGCCTAATAAAATGTTTGATCCTACATAGTATATAGAGCTATATATAAATTCTTATATTCAAGAAGGTTAATATATTCTGATTTTTTCAAAGGATAATTTCACAAATCCTAAGATCAAAAGATAACTAATAAGTAGGAGAGAGTTTCAAAAGTTCATTTTTTTGGTTTTTTAGAGGAAAGATATAAATTATATTTAATAAATAATATAATAATACTTTGTTATATAATCGCGTATAAATCTAATGAATTTGAATTTAAAACCCTTTGACTTTAAAAAATAAAAACTTTGTTTAAAAAAAAAAGTTTTTGTTAATATGACAGATGGGATTTATTATAATTATTTGAATATCTGGTGAATAAGTTTATCTTTTCATAAGTACTGGAAAGAAATCAAAGGGGTATCAAAAAAGTATAGTATTTAAATCGATAAAAAAAAAAATGAGTTGAAAAAGGTGTAATTTCTTATGAAGTTGTCTAAAATAAAATTTGAATGAAACGTTTCTAATTTGGAAATTTTCATTTTTTATTGAACAATTCTCCCTGACAGCACCCTACAAACCAATAATTAGCATATGCGAAAAATTATCTGATTAAATTTAACGAAAAGCAATCAATAATAACCAGAACCCTTCCAATTCCGACTTACAAGATGGATTTTTTTGAGAGAGAACAAGCAAGAAATTATGAAACACCGACCATTCCTACTTACTTGGTATGTTAGACAGAAAATTTATATATAATAATAAATAACAATTACAGACAAATAAAAAATTTGTATTCTGCTCATGAAAAAAATAAAATAATAAAAAAAATGTTACTTTAAAAATTTGATACTTTCGAGATAAACATAATTGTGCCTGGCTTGATGTATATCAATACATACACTTGAGACTTGGTCAAATTAACTGATGAGCATACGTCACCTTATGTGCAAATATTATATTTTTTATATAATTTTGCATATGTTTATATATAACAACTCTATCTCTATCTCATTGGTGTATACTTTGAGATTGCCAATATTCTCATAAGAACTGATGATGGCTTTGTTTAATTAAAACCGAAACGTCTTCTGGATTAAGATTATCTATCTATATATTATAATAAAGCTGAAAAGACGTTTTTTGAATAAGGTACTTCTAGACCACCTAGAGATATGGGGTTTTTTGCATTCGATTCAGAATCCTCTAAAACCAAATAGAAAAATCCAAAATCTTAAAAAAGTTGTACCACTTTTTTTTAAGAGGGGAAAAACTCATTTTTTTCGATGTTTTTTCAAAAATTTCACGATATTTTTTCATTTTTTCACTCATATCTTCTAAACGGTTAAAGATATCTTCTATATCTGAATTAGTCAATAATCTGCATTAAATTTTGAAAATGACAAACCTCTTTTAACTATTTTTGAGGTTTGTTTACACATATAAATAATTCGTGCAAAAAGAACCTCATTTTTGATGATTTTGCCGCGGCTTCAGTTCATTTTCATTGTTTTTTTGCTTCAGTATTTATTGTCCAATTTCAATAATTTTTTTTGCGAAATGTTCCTCACATCCTATACTTTAAGTCAGGTAAATTTCATTTTTTTTCATCAACCCCTTCTATTTAATTTTCAAGTGTGAAAAAAAATAACACGAAAATTTTCATTTTTTGAGATGGCTTTTAAACATCTGTGTCTTTAGACAAGCTAGACAATTGCGGTTTTTTTTAATTGATTCAGTACCATCTGCTGACGACTAGAAAAATCCAAAATCATGAAAAAGTTATACCCCCTTTTTTTAAATTACAAAAAACTCATTTTTAGCCGATTATTTTTTTACATTTTTGGCTATATTTTTTGAATGATAAGAGATATCTTCAATCTCATAATTTTGTATTTTTCTACATTAAATTTGGAAAAGAATGAGACCCTTTGCACTATTCTAAGGCATTGTTTAGCGGCTGTGCAACTTTTGGCGTGTGATACAAAATTTTTTTTTATTAATTTTTTTCATATTCATGGCCATATTTTTTAAACGATTATCAATGTCTTAGATATGATTTACTTTTTATAATCTACATTAAATTTCCTTTAAAACGAGCCCAGTTTGGACCTGATAAGCCTCTATTTAAGTTCTTTAAACTTTTTCTAAAAATGGAAGAAATTTTTATTTTTTGTTTGTTTGTTTGAAGAGTTTCTTTCAATTTTCAGCTATATCTTTTGAATGGTAAGAGATATCTTCAATCTCATAATTTTGTATCATTCTACATTAAATTTGGAAACAAAGGAGCCCCATTACAGCATTCTCAGACATGGTTTAGTATACTATCTATTCGTCAATCACGAGACAAACTTTTAAGTAGATATTTTTTTTCCGAGATATTTCTATACAATTTTAGCTATATCTTTTTAATGGTAAAAGATATCTTGGATATCCAAAGGTTTTCACATTTTAGATTAAATTTTGTAAAAAATGAATACCATTTCATTTAATTCAGACATTGTTTAGGGTATTTAAAACCACTTCTAAAATGTAAGAATTTTTTTTTGTTTGATTGCTCTGAATGATCCACATTGCAGTATTCTCAGGCATGGCTTAGTATCTAAAATGAACGAAATTATAGATTATTTCAATTTTTTCTTTAGATATCTTCAAAACATAGCAAAAAAATCATTTTCAATTCATTCCCTCATAGAGCCTTCCACGACCACAACATTTCATTTGGCTCATATTCTTATTTTTTTTTACTTAGCGCCAGATATTTTTACCATTTTTCAGACCCGGAAATTTTTCAAACCCTCCCGTACCGACGAAAATTTAGTGAATGAATGAATGAATGTCTAGGAATTTTTTTTTTTTTTTTAAACATTCTCACTTTTTTTCTCATTCACACTCACATTCACACAGTCTTTTCGGCAACTTAGGCCATTTAAGACTTTGACGATGTATGATACCCCTGAATCATACATTGTATAAAATTTCTTTTATTTAATAAAAGGTTTTAAATAATCCATCAAATAAAAAAAAAAATTATTTAAAAATATTTAATTTTTTTTTACATATTTAAATTTATAATAAATAATAAACTTTTTCAGATGTCAGAAAAAAGAAATATTTTAAAATTGTTTATTTTTAACTTTGCCCATCAACCGTAGGTTGAGGTAAAGTTAATGTAATCGTAAAAAAAATCGAAATTTTTCTGAAGCTGCCAAAATTCGTTTTGAGGTCCCGTGAATCCATTTAAGTAGTTTTTGGAATGATGTCTGTGTGTGTGTGTGTGTGTGTATAATTTTTTTCGTCAACGAAAACTCAAATACTACTTCTTCAATTGTTTTGAAATTTTGCACCCATAAACTAGGGGTAGAGGCCAAGAAGTGAAAAGCTTTTGCTAAACATCGGACCATTAGAGGGGGGGGCAAATATTTTTTCTTACATAACCTATAATTTTTTTTATATATTCAGAAACTAGAATTTCTTCTGAGTAAAATGATATATAATATGTATACCATCGGACCATTAGGGGGCTCTAGGGGGGAGGGGGCAATATATTCTTTTCTTGAATAGTGGGTGGGCAAAGTTGTGCGTTCGGCTTAGTCCGACCCTTTATTTTTTAATAGGTCCTTGCCCGTCCGATTTCATTTGCATGCCCGTCCTCCTAATCAGTTTATTAAAGTGAAATTTAGACTTGCTACCCGCCCATAATTTTTGGTCTTCAAAACCCACAGGCCGGGCAGGGCGAATTTTCAATTATTTTAAACTTGATTCAGTGTATTTTCATTTGGGCAAAAACCATATGGGCTTTAAAATTAAGGGGAAAACTACTGATCACGTCCCGAGACGCCGCCCGCCAGGGCCAAGTTGGGAATGGCGCGGCAAAGCCGCGCCTTCTCAACTTGTATTATAATAAAGCTGAAAAGACGTTTTTTGAATAAGGTACTTCTAGACCACCTAGAGATATGGGGTTTTTTGCATTCGATTCAGAATCCTCTAAAACCAAATAGAAAAATCCAAAATCTTAAAAAAGTTGTACCACTTTTTTTTAAGAGGGGAAAAACTCATTTTTTTCGATGTTTTTTCAAAAATTTCACGATATTTTTTCATTTTTTCACTCATATCTTCTAAACGGTTAAAGATATCTTCTATATCTGAATTAGTCAATAATCTGCATTAAATTTTGAAAATGACAAACCTCTTTTAACTATTTTTGAGGTTTGTTTACACATATAAATAATTCGTGCAAAAAGAACCTCATTTTTGATGATTTTGCCGCGGCTTCAGTTCATTTTCATTGTTTTTTTGCTTCAGTATTTATTGTCCAATCTCAATAATTTTTTTTGCGAAATGTTCCTCACATCCTATACTTTAAGTCAGGTAAATTTCATTTTTTTTCATCAACCCCTTCTATTTAATTTTCAAGTGTGAAAAAAAATAACACGAAAATTTTCATTTTTTGAGATGGTTTTTAAACATCTGTGTCTTTAGACAAGCTAGACAATTGCGGTTTTTTTTATTTGATTCAGTACCATCTGCTGACGACTAGAAAAATCCAAAATCATGAAAAAGTTATACCCCCTTTTTTTAAATTACAAAAAACTCATTTTTAGCCGATTATTTTTTTACATTTTTGGCTATATTTTTTGAATGATAAGAGATATCTTCAATCTCATAATTTTGTATTTTTCTACATTAAATTTGGAAAAGAATGAGACCCTTTGCACTATTCTAAGGCATTGTTTAGCGGCTGTGCAACTTTTGGCGTGTGATACAAATTTTTTTTTTATTAATTTTTTTCATATTCATGGCCATATTTTTTAAACGATTATCAATGTCTTAGATATGATTTACTTTTTATAATCTACATTAAATTTCCTTTAAAACGAGCCCAGTTTGGACCTGATAAGCCTCTATTTAAGTTCTTTAAACTTTTTCTAAAAATGGAAGAAATTTTTATTTTTTGTTTGTTTGTTTGAAGAGTTTCTTTCAATTTTCGGCTATATTTTTTGAATGGTAAGAGATATCTTCAATCTCATAATTTTGTATTATTCTACATTAAATTTGGAAACAAATGAGCCCCATTACAGCATTCTCAGACATGGTTTAGTATACTATCTATTCGTCAATCACGAGACAAACTTTTAAGTAGATATTTTTTTTCCGAGATATTTCTATACAATTTTAGCTATATCTTTTTAATGGTAAAAGATAGCTTGGATATCCAAAGGTTTTCACATTCTAGATTAAATTTTGTAAAAAATGAATACCATTTTATTTAATTCAGACATTGTTTAGGGTATTTAAAACCACTTCTAAAATGTAAGAAATTTTTTTTTTGTTTGATTGCTCTGAATGATCCACATTGCAGTATTCTCAGGCATGGCTTAGTATCTAAAATGAACGAAATTATAGATTATTTCAATTTTTTCTTTAGATATCTTCAAAACATAGCAAAAAAATAATTTTCAATTCATTCCCTCATAGAGCCTTCCACGACCACAACATTTCATTTGGCTCATTTTCTTATTTTTTTTTACTTAGCGCCGGGTATTTTTACCATTCTTCAGACCCGGAAATTTTTCAAACCCTCCCGTACCGACGAAAATTTAGTGAATGAATGAATGAATGTCTAGGAATTTTTTTTTTTTTTTAAACATTCACACTTTTTTTCTCATTCACACTCACATTCTCACAGTCTTTTCGGCAACTTAGGCCATTTAAGACTTTGACGATGTATGATACCCCTGAATCATACATTGTATAAAATTTCTTTTATTTAATAAAAAGTTTTAAATAATACATCAAATAAAAAAAAAATTATTTAAAAATATTTAATTTCTTTTACATATTTAAATTTATAATAAATAATAAACTTTTTCAGATGTTAGAAAAAAGAAATATTTTAAAATTGTTTATTTTTAACTTTGCCCATCAACCGTAGGTTGAGGTAAAGTTAATGTAATCGTAAAAAAAATCGAAATTTTTCTGAAGCTGCCAAAATTCGTTTTGAGGTCCCGTGAATCCATTTAAGTAGTTTTTGGAATGATGTCTCTGTGTGTGTGTGTGTGTGTGTCTGTGGTAAATTTTTTCGTCAACGAAAACTCAAAAACTATTTGTTCAATTGTTTTGAAATTTTGCACCCATAAACTAGGGGTAGAGGCCAAGAAGCGAAAAGCTTTTGGTAAACATCGGACCATTAGGGGGGATGGGCAAATATTTTTTCTTACATAACCTATACTTTTTTTTATATATTCAGAAACAAGACTTCCTCCCGAGTAAAATGATATATAATATGTATAACATCGGACCATTAGGGGGAGCTCTAGGGGGGGGGGCAAATATTTTTTTCTTACATAACCTATAATTTTTTTTATATATTCAGAAATATTCAGAAACTAGAATTTCTTCTGAGTAAAATGATATATAATATGTATAACATCGGACCATTAGGGGGGCTCTAGGGAGGGAGGGCAATATATTCTTTTCTTGAATAGTGGGTGGGCAAAGTTGTGCGCTCGGCTTAGTCCGACCCTTTATTTTTTAATAGGGCCTTGCCCGTCCAATTTCATTTGCATGCCCGTCCTCCTAATCAGTTTATTAAAGTGAAATTTAGACTTGCTACCCGCCCATAATTTTTTCATGGTCTTCAAAACCCACAGGCCGGGCAGGGCGAATATTCAATTATTTTAAATTTGATTCAGTGTATTTTCATTTGGGCAGAAATCATACGGGCTTTAAAATTAAGGGGAAAACTACTGATCACGTCCCGAGACGCCGCCCGCCAGGGCCAGGTTGGGAATGGCGCGGCGAAGCCGCGCCTTTCCAACTTGTTATTTGATAGAGGCTCTCCTTTTTTGGCTGATATCCTCCCTACTATCTTTGAAATATCTCCACATAAAGAAATATAAACAGAAATAAAAATCATCGGGAAAAAACAATAGATAAGTGTATCGCCATGAAAGCCTAAGAGAAATAAAAAAAAAAGTTTATATAATTTCTAATGAAAAGAGGTAGAGAGAATATCGAGTGTAAATTCATTTATCGAATAAGAACCAATTAATCAGTGGTGATCCCCCCACCTCCACCGGGTGTTTGTCGCATTGTGTAATGATAAGACCTTGGCTGCCTCTGTTATCAGCACGGAAAACCTTTCAATAGCCACCAAAGCCACATGCACATCCCCTTTGGATATCAGCCCCCGGGGGTCCCGTTCGTTGAAGGTAAATTAAGCCCGGGTCCCCCCCCGGGGACCAACTCTGGGGGGGGGGCCCGCCTGGTGATGGATAGTCGTCCTGGGAACTCTCCCCCCTCTCCAAAACTACTCCAACCCCCTCAGTCCAAACATTACATTTCAACTTGGCAAGATAAAATCCCACTGTAGAACATATTAAAATTTAATTTAATTAGATTTTAATTTGACATAAATAACGCTTGGTTACGTTTTATTATATAGGCCTAGTTACGGCTAAATAAGTCATTAAACAAATCTTATTATTATGTCATGATTATTTTTAAATATTCAATTAAATTTGTCTAACAGGTGTTTCATTAGTTCGTTAAAATATAATGTCCTGCCTTTCGTTAAAAAACAAATTGAAAAAGAAACTAATTTATAGAGTGGAAAGTGAGCTAAGCAATCAACTAGGCCTACTTAGCGAACTTGTACCAAATGCCTCAAAACGAGTATTTCCATCAAAATCTTGACATCGAATTTCTTCCACTTAATAGGTAATGCGATAGGGAGGTCTGGACAAAACGTTACTAATTGTGACATGGGGGATCCGGGGGTTTCTCTAACAAGTGGGACATAACAATTCAAAGTTGAATTTATAAAATTTTTTGAAAAAAAAAAGTTAGAATGATTTTCACAACTGGGAGTATTTGAGTCACGAGGGAAAATTACTAAAAAAAAAAAAAAAAAAAAAGGAAATCTTATTCGGGGAGGGGGGGGTTCTATGTTGTGACATTATTTGTAGGGGGTTTTGTTTGTATGTGACTAACTGTGACAGGGGGGGGACTAGAAAATCTTCAAAAAAAGGCGTTACTTAATATGTGGACGAACCCTTTCAGTATATTCCAAAAAAATCTAAAAGTTAGAAAATATTCATGCCAATAATCTCCCCCAAACTTGATTAGTAGCCCACTCGTGACTTTTTTTCTCCTAAAAACCAGCCAACTTATAAACTGCTGCTTCAATACGCTTTAAAATTTTAAATCCGAGATAGTAATTTGAAATCAATTTTAATAAAATTAGCTGTCATTGAATTTTCTAGAATTAAGTGAAAATCTCTCAATCAGTGATTTGAACATTTGACAGCATTTTGTTGTGTTAATAAACAATTGAGTTTGTATAACCGTTAAGCGTAACATAAATCACAAATCAACTTAAACCAATTAAATTTGGTACTATTTGTGTGTCTCATAGTAACTTGAAATTGGTTTTTAATTATCTACTTTTAGAAATATTTTAGGCATTCTATGAATAGAGAGAGCCCAGAAAAAGGTAACTAATTTTACCTAATAATAAACGATTTCTTTTTTTTAAATTAACCCCGAAAAAATTAAAATTCAAGAGCTTATTTGATTATAAACGTATTTCCCAATTAATTCAATTAGTAATTTGAAGTGATGAGCTTTAAGATTACCTAAGTATTTTTGACAGAGCTAGTGCACTCTAAGTCCTTGACTAATCAGATGCTAAATTTCCAATTAAATTGGGGTTGTGCAGCCATGTTTGTAATATCAACAATTGGCCTTAAAGTGCATTCATGGAGGTAAAGGAGCTTAACCTCTCAATGCCATTACAAATAATTGCAATTATACTCATTTGGAATTAATTTCTTCAACTGAATTGGAAAATCTCTTTATGATCAAATCGTGGGGATAATTGTTTTTATTATTTTAGGAATCAACAAATACCAAACTAAATAAATATCTCATAAGTATCTTTTATTATTTACTAACTTAATCAAAAAATCTGGTGTGACTGGCGCACAGCACACAACTTTCTCTTACCCTTCGGTAAGAGAAAGTTGCGCACTGTGCTGGTCACACCAGATTTTTTGTGTCGAGATATATTTAGTTTCCCATAGCACCTTAGTTTCAAACTTGGATTTTAAATGTTGACTGCTTCAAATAAACTATGGTTATTTTTCAAAATTTTAATCTCATATTTGGACATTTTATACACAATATAGAATCGTAAATAAATACAAAATTTCATAAGAATTGGAAAAAAAAATTTTAATGCCTAAAAAGTTCTAAAGGGGACCCCCTTTTGAATCGAAATTAACATACAAATCCCTATAGGAAATTAACATTAGGCCTATGCGAAGATAAGGTGGAAAGGGAATTTAAAAAGAGTAGAGAGAGACGATAATGTTTGCAAGTGAGAGAGAGACATATATGTTTTCTTTGAAACAATTAAAGACACAAATAAATTTTTTTTTTTTTTTTTTTTTTTTTTTTTTTTTTTGTAAAAAAACATTCACACTTTTTTCTCATTCACACTCACACTCACACACACATTCACACTGTCTTTTCGGCAACTCAGGCCATTTAAGACTTTGACGATAGCCGTTGTAAGTAATATATCTATTGTGGGGTCAGGCATTTTCTATTTAAGCCATCTGGTATCCAAATGGCTTAAATAAAATCATCGGACTGCCTGGGTCCGAACCCGCGATGTTTGGTATAGGAGGTAGGCACGCTACTTACTACGCCAAACCCGGGGGCACAAATAAATTTAAAAAAAATGGGAATTTAAATAATAATTGATTTTTAATCTAATAAAAAGAAAGATTTAAATTCCGTTACCATGGCAACCATTTCTATCTTTCCTATGAAGAACAAGAGTAAAGTGGTCTTCAGAAGATTTCAACGGCAAAATGAGAATATACATTTTAAAGAGCATCTAAAAAATAGTTCATTTATGAATTTAAAAAAAAAATCCTTGGAGGGAATTTTGAGAAAATCGAAAAAAACTGAAAAAGTACATCAGTAAAGTACTAGTACTTTTGGCCGATTTTGTTCAAAAGCTTATTTTGAGATTCTTCAAAGGTACCTAAGTTAAATATAAAATTTCAATCCGCTAGCTCAACTCCTTCATGCTAAAAATCTGTCCACACACACACACACACACACACACACAGACACACACACACACACACACACAGACCAATTTTCGGGACCCACTTTTTTGGACTCAGGGGACCTCAAAACATGTATATCCATCAAAATCTCGACATCGAATTTTTGACATGATCGCAATACTTTCTCTCTCTATATATTTCATATATAGGGTACGAGAAAGTAAAAAGTATTATAAAAAGTCAAATTTGTTCTGGGGAGTCAAATCGAAATAATAGCGAGAAGATAAGTAAAAGTTAATCAGGAATAGAATTAAGGATTAGGGTTGGTAGATTCGGAGGCTGAATCGATTTTCGATTTTCGATTTTTAAAATCGAAACCAAATAATCGATTTTTAAAAAAATCGATTTTTGCCTTTAAAAAATCGATTTTAATCGATTTTCGATTTTTTTACAAAAAATCTTTCACTATGCCCATAAGTTGATTTTAAGGTTCTGCTTACGATTTCCAAGCGGTTTGTGGAACAAGAAAAATAGAACGTTGCATTACTGATGCCCAAATCAATTTATTCAGTCTTTATAACTTCTTTAAAATCCAACACATTGTAGGCCTATATGGTATAACATATTTAGTCTTTATAACTTAAGTTTTAACGTTATAACGTAAATTTTAACAAACCAAGAGAATCAAATATCAGCTTCTATATTTCTCAAAAAATATGGTGAGACTCGTCGCACAGCACAACTTTCTCTTATCTTCAATAAGCGAAAGTTGTGTTCTGTCCTTGTCACACCCGATTTTTGTGTGGACATATATTTAGGGTCCGACAGTAAGCTTAAGGTACATTTGAATTCAAGATTTTTTTTCTAAAACACCCTTTTTTTCTCATTCACACACACATTCACACAGTCTTCTCGGCAACTTAGGCCATTTAAGACTTTTACGATATACGATATCCGTTATTGATAATACATACATATTAGGGGTCCAGGCATTCCTATTTAAGCCATTTGGTATCCAAATGGCTTAAATAAAATCATCGGACTGCCTGGGGTCCGAATCCGCGACTTTTGGTATACGAGGTTAGCATGCTAACCACTACACCAAGCCCCGAGGGCTGGATCCAAGATTAAAATTTATAAACATGGGGAAATATTTATACTTTGTTACCATTGCAACAAATTCTCCTATCTTTCCTTTGAAATACAAGAGTAAAGTGTACTTCAAAATGAAAATATACATTTTAAAGAGCATCTAAAAAATAATTGATTTTTGAATTTTAATCAAAATCGTTGAGGCTATTTTTAAGAAAATCAAAAAAACCTGAAAAACTACCTCAGTAAAGTACTAGTACTTTTTGGCCAATTTTAATTAACCGCTTATTTTCTCGCTCCAGGGGGTGTCTATCTTAAATTCCAACCTCATAGCTCAAATCCTTCAAGCTTAAAATTGAACACAGACGGACAGATCATGTCGCTAAAATCACTTTCTTGGAAAATCGAAAATCGAAAATCGGCCGTCAAAAATCGATTTTTTCGATTTTTTCAAAACACTGAATCGATTTCGATTTTAATCGAAAATCGAAGCTCAAAATCGATTTTCGATTAAAATCGAAATCGATTCGACCAACCCTAGTCTATTCTCTAAAAACAAATGTTTTAAACTGTAGGCAGTAGCGTAATTAGGTGGGGGCGAAGAGGGGCGCTTGCCCCCTCCGCCCCAAGCGCTTCAAGCCTTTGGCGCCCCTCGATACCGACATAGGCGCCCTAGGGCATCTAAAATATAGCCCAGGGATGGTGATTTTATCATATTCTTTCGATAGATTGTCCAAAAAATTGATAGATTTCTTTAAAATTATATTACAACTTAAAAAACGGCGCCCTAGTTGAACTTCGCCCCCTCCGCCCTCAAAGGCTAGTTACGCCGCTGACTGTAGGGTATTAAAAAAATGGAGGAGGTGAGGTATCGCAAAGAATAAATAATTGTGCTAGTTACAAAGAAGATAATTCTTTTTTGTGGATCTATTATTTGTTTAAAATGATATTGAATACTCCTTATCTCTGATACTTTTTTTTCTCGTTTAATCACTTAATTTGAAAAACATTAGCCCTATCGGTGGTTCTTTTTATAGTCCATCGGCTTAATTAAACACTCTATTTAATTTATACTCTATTCGTTCCCGAGGGAGTTGCTGGATTTCACTTAAAGTTTACCGAGAGGGATTATATGCCTCTTGAATTTTCCTCTTTTCCCAACAACAAATAGTGAACATGCAAGATTCCTCTCGAAACATTCAACTTGAGCTCTGGTATGGTTAGAATTTCGATTACTTGCTTCTTATGTCGCCTCTACATATTTCCATAATAAATTTATGAATACAAAAATTCATAATAAATAACTACTCGGAAGAGAAACTTTTTTACTAGTACATGTTTGGCCACTTTCTATTGGGGTGAAATTGAAAATTAAAACAGAGGAAAAAACAATTACTATACTCTCACTATATGCGATATTTAATATTTGTATAAGTTGTATAAGTGTGTCTATAAGTTTCACTTCTCTATGTATGCAGGTTGTTTTTTTATTCATCCTTTACGTTTTTCTTTTTATACTGATATAATTAATAATTGTCATCTAATCACCGTCCAATCACAAAGTTGAGGTGTTTTTTCGGAAATATTCTATCGCCTGCTGAGAATCATAGCGGCGAAAGTTCGAAATTCAACAATTCGAGAAAATTTGTTTGAAGTTTTTATAAACATATAGCCTATATTTAAATAGCCGGGCACCAAATGAATAGGCCAGAATTAATAGCAAAGAATGGAAATATATTTTCGCCACTTTGGAACTCAAAAGAGAAAACGTTTTAACAACGTTTCGTAGGCTTAAACTAAAACTTGAATTTTCGGCTGCTACTCTGATTCTTAGCAGGCGATATAGAGAAAATAACGTTCCCCAAAGGAAATGCCACATAATTATTTTCTATCTTTTAAAAATAATAATAAATAAAAAAACATATCTCTTAGAAAATGTTCCACCTGGGAATGAACCCGGGATTCTTGAGCCATAACGTGTGGAACTCTTCCCCACTTGGATGTGTGAAATAATACAAATATTAATTATATTAATTAGTTATAATTTGCTAGAATAAATGTCAGAGGGAACCAAAGGGACTATATTCTTAATCCGGTTTAAATAAATTGTTTGCAATCGGACTCATTTGCAAATGTCTTTATACAATTCCATTCACAAATATATGTTTTGGTCATTTTTTAGACTTTAATACCGATTTATCTATTAAGTCTTGTGATAACAATGAGGGTATTAAAAAAAAAAAATAATAAGAGGAATCGGGATATAAAAAACTCACATTGTGGATTTTGAAAACCATTTGTCATTTTTTATCCAAAAACTCTCCTCGAGGTTTATTTACTTTTTTTTTTTTTTGATACTGAACAGTTCAGTTTTCAGAGAAAATCTTTTCGAATGATCCAAAAGGAAAAAGGAAATTCATAATTCTCCGACCAACCGACTAATTCATAGGCCTGTATATATGTATATTCTAAGCTCATTTAATCATATTTCACCTCCACTACAACATAACAATAAATATAAATAATAGGACGGACTTCCTGCCCAAATGCGTAGTCATGTTTGCGGAATATTTTTGCGATATCGAATGGTCATATAGATTATATATATATTTTTTTATCATAAAATAATCTTTAAACGAGGGAGAAATGGTTAGTTTTTTTTTATAGCAATGCATTAGCTACTTCTTGAACGATATAATTTAAAATTTAACCCTTATTTAATAAATATTATGCATTTTTTATGCAGTCTTCTCGAATATTTTATAGAATAAATTTTAAACAATATTAAAATTTTTTTTTTTTTATTTTTCGGTATCTTGAACCATGATTTTTAACGATATAATTATATAATAAGTTACTATTAATAAACTAGTAATTCTCGTATGCCGTGTATACCATCTATTGCAATAGTATTGAGACTAAAGCCCGGTAGTTAGGCAGCCCAAATGGCACACGCACACTCAAACTTTGTCTGTTTTAGAAATATCTTTTTCACAACAGTCAATAGGACGAACGACTCTTTTTAACAGACAAGAAACCAGGACCGACGTTTCGGTCGCATATGGGACCATCTTCAGGGTCAGGTTAATGTCTCAAAATATATATCCTCGCCAAGTTATATTAAACATACACAATTGTAAATGGCTTAATCATGTTCATGTCCAAAATTTTAAATTTTCACATACCATGGAGAGTGAATGTCGTCATTCAGATGGTCCAATATACGACGGAAACGTAGGCCCTAGTTTGACAAAAAATGAATATAAACTGGCTGCCTTGCTCATTCTTTCTACCTATTTGAATAGCTATTTTTCTTTGGCTTCAATGACTTTATTAACTCAATTTTTCAAGAAAAAACAAAACGAATGAAAAATTAGGAGATGTACTCACCAGGTGATACAAGCAGAATTAAATCAGACCAAAAAGAAGCAATATTTGTGGCCTTGCTGTTTACTGGAGGAGAAGATTAAGGTATATCTAGTATTGTTCTGAAACAAGAGAGAACAAAACATGTAAAAATATATAACTTATTTGATTATAAGTATCAATAAAAATAACTATAAGGGGATAATCTTCGAGAAGAAATTATATTTCCAAATATTTTTTTATACTAAACATAGACTATTTTATAAATAAATTTTCAAAAGTTTTTAGATAACAATTTTTTTTTTATTTCGCCTTTCATAGAAAAATAATTTATCACAACTTAATTATCATTATATATTTAACGAGTAAACTCAAGCAAAGTTGAATCACAGATGGGTAGTAGCCTCGTGGGACAAATAAAATTTTATACGACTATTGTATCGGCAAAGAAATAAAAATAACAATCAGTAAGTTTTATAGGAAATTTAAATAAATAAAGAAGCTGTATTAAAGCTTTTGCAAAAGGTGAGTGTGTTCGAATAACAACTAGGAAACTATTTAGAAGGGGGCTTTATTTAAATTTTTTTTATTTTAAAGATCGTAATAAAATGAGGTGTCATTGATATATTTTTTTGGCATCTGAGGCCATTTAGACCAGATACTGAAGTTCAACCGTGTTCTATAATAAAGCTGAAAAATTTATTTCAAGTACCGGTACTTTTTATTAAAATAAGAATTGACATTTTGTTCACTGATTATAAATGCTCCATTAAATCCACTCAATTGAATACTTCAATGATTAATAATAACGCTTTTTCATTTTACTTCTATTTTCAAAGAGTTTTTTTATATTAATAAATATCTTATTGCTATATTACCTAACAGTATATATTTATTTCTTTTAGAGATAATTTACTTTTAAAAAAATCTCTAGAGTGTTTTATTATTTGTAGAAAAAAAAAAAGTAAAAAGAATAAGGTTGGCTGTTGTTAAAGTAATAATAAACTTTTTCTGTTCATAAAGAGAAAAAAATGAGAATATATTTTTATGCCCGAGGGTTAAGAATTATTTATATTATACAAATGCAACAGCAGCCAGTGGCTTTTGGTTCATTTGTTAAATGCGAGAACCCAGACCACGTTATCTTTTTCAAATTAATTTTTTTTTTTTTTTGTTTATAATTTTAGAGAATTTATAATAGGTACTAAAGTTTCATATTATTTATTAGGGGATAGTGTGTTCAAATTCTCAGATCTTTAAAAAAGAATTCAAGATTAGTGTATAATTTGTGCCTCAGTTGATTTTGAATCTAATAGTAGGATATATTATAATATAATAATAGTTCTGAACGTTTGTGCTGTGACGGGAGTAGAGGGATAATGGTTGACTTCTTTTTGTTGTTGAGTGTAGTTGTCAAATGAGAGGGAACCAAAGCGTCGGTGGAACCAATATTCATTTATTTACTGTTGTTAAATAATAATAAACTATTCCTGTTCATAAACATCATTAAAAAACCAGCCCTCGTGCTTGGCGTAGTTGGTAGCGCGCCTGCCTTGTATACCAAGGGTCGAGGGTTCGGATCCCAGGCAGTCCGATGATTTTATTTATCGGAAGATTGTTCAAAACGGAAACCAATTATTTTTTTTTTAATAAATAAAAAACATTCACACTTTTTTCTCATTCACACTCACATTCACACACACATTCATACAGTCTTTTCGGCAACTTAGGCCATTTAAGACTTTGACGATAACCGTTGTAATTAATAAATGTATTTGGGGTTCAGGCATTTCTATTTAAGCCATCTGGTATCCAAATGGCTTAAATAAAATCATCGGACTGCCTGGGTCCGAACCCGCGACGTTTGGTATAGGAGGGAGGCGCGCTACCTACTACGCCAAACCCGGGGGCAACCAATTATTTATATAATATAAATATATTAAAGTTTTCTTATTTTAATTTTCACTTTTTCCAAAGAAATTTGTTGTATGAATTAAAATTTTGATATTATTTACATTTAATTAAAGAGACGAAATAAAATAAGTTTTAATGTCCTATTTTTTGAAAATAAATGGTATTAAAAAAATATTCTATTATTGAATTTCACTCTAACCTAAGATTTCAAACTTCTTGCTTTGACCTTCATGAGAAAACGACATAAAATTGCAATATAAAAGGACAACTGTATGTATCTCTTCTACTTCTCTTTTATAATTAAATTGAAACGTAATAAATAATTGAGTGATATTTACCTGTTGGTGATGAATTCGAGAGAATTTCAACGAAGAGAGGAGAGAATGATGCCTTGGCGTTTGAGCCTGTCTCTGGACTGACTGACGGCTGCTGCCTGAGGCGGCGACGGTCGCCGCGCTGGCTGGAGTGGGGGGAGGCGCCAACAATGATCTATTTATAGAACACAAGTAATAAAATTAAATTAACTAATATAAAAGATTATCTTTTAAAGAAAAATAAATTATTTCTATTTTATGCGAATTATTCCTTGCAAAAAGACAGAAAAAATCTGGTGTGACTAGTCGCACAGCACAAAACTTCTCTTCTCTAAATATTTAAGTTGTGTTGCTCTAAGATGTAAAGAAAAACAAATTTTGTTTTGGTGGAATTTGATTCTGTACAGAGTTAGAGTTTCGGAGAGAAATTCTATGCAGAATCAGTAAATTTCACTTAAACAAAATTGTTTTACTTTACACCTTATAACAACGAAAGGTACAGTACTTCGAATAAACTTCCTATTTAAATTTTAATTAATCAAATTCAAACAAAATAGAAATTATCAATTAATTAATGATTCTTAATTATTTTTTGACATCTGAGGCCATTTAGGCTACGTCCTTATTTATTCAAATTAATCGGAAGTCAATATTTATTTTATCACTCAAAACGAAAGGCGAACCTCTGTACTCTAGAACAAGAAACGAGTTTTCTTCCTCCGTACTAAGGTACAAAGCGAATCTAATTAAAAAATATAAAATTTAAAGTTTTTTTTTATAACCTGTAGTGATTAATATTTTTTTTAATTTATATTATATCAGAAATGGTATATAAATATTATTACGGAGTTAAGATTAAAAAATGACAAATTGAAATGCTTTTTTTTTTAAATTACTATAATTTGTAGGAAACATTTAAAATAACCAAACCGATATGATCTCCTGAATATATGTAACCTAAAGCCCCTCCAGTCTCCCTTTAACATAGAAATATATGAACGGATTTTATCTGGCTTAGCTATGATTCATTTGCTTAAAAAATGAACTAAATTACAATACTAGACATGTTAGCATTGAAATGATTTTTTTAAATACATAATAAATGTTCTAAATTTTAAAAATGATCATTATATTCAATTACAAAATTTTCATACAAAAAAAAAAGATCCAAGGCGAATAGAATAACTCTTATCGGTAAATAGAACCTACACTATTTTGTATAGATTAGGGCGAAGCTTAAAAGGCCAAAAAAATTTTTTTTAATTTTGCATTTTTCAATCAAAGTATAATAAACCAAATTGGCAAAATATGAAAATATATTATTATAATTTATTCAAATATAAAGATTCAATATAAAGTACCATTTAAAAAATTAATCTATTTTAGATGTTAAAATCAGGAAAGATAATTCTCGTCGCAAACACTTATTTTATGTTTACTGTACAGTAAAAAAAAAAGAAAAAATAATTTTATATCCCATAAAACTCCGCTATCACTAAATATCAAATCGACAAAAAAAAAAAAAAATCCTAAATGATTAAATTTAGAAAACGCATAAAATAAAAAAAAAGAGACCGCGTTAAGTCCCAAAAAATAATAAAATAATTTTATTTGAAGAAATTATTTTTCAATTAAAAAAATAAATATTCAAGTTTTTAACTTAAAGTCCATTTGTTTTAAGAGAAGGAGAAGGAAACTTCCTCTAGGGCCCAATTATTTTAAAGCAAGGGCCATTAAATAATTGCTTTGCGTAGATAGTTAGGAAAATGGACCTAAAAGTAATTTCCATTTATTATCTTATATCTCGATACGAATCTATTTTAATAAAATTGCATCTTGATTAATAAAATTTTTTTTATTTGAAACTAATAAAAAATTTTTAATAATAATAGATTTTTTTGGAAGATATTATGAATATTATATTCGTGTAAAATAAAAGGAAATCTGAATTGTTACTAATTTACTTATAATAATGGCAATCCAACAATTGAAGAAAATTTATACAAAAACGTTAATAAATGAAACACCGAACAGTAAAAAAAATTAGGCCTAGAAGTCAAAGGCGTGGCCAAAGGCTCAGAGAGAAGACATTAGGGGTTTCTGATTCGCTTCCCGTCCCAAGCGAGAAAAATTTATTTCATTTGAAATAAATAGGGATGGGAGTCTAAATGGCCTTAGATGCCGAAAAAGACCTTAAACAAATTTTAAAAAAAAAAAAAAAAATTATAAATTATTTATAATTTTTGTTCCCCTTTTTCCCTATTCCTAAATAATCTATATATAATAGATCTGTCCGTCTGTCTAGTTCTGTTATAAAATAAATTATAAAGTCAAATTTTGTTGAAATCCTCTGGTAACTAAAACAAATACGAATTTTGATATCTGATTAGAGAATGTTTTGGCCTGGAAACAGAAAAGAGCAATAGCCACCAAACACGGCTGAATTCTGGATTGGTGGCCCCTAAGTTCAGTATGGATTGTCCAGGTAGCCATCAATATCTGAATATATTAAGGTTAAACCGAGTGTTAGCCCTGATGAAGAATTAAAAAAAAGACTGTTTAATAATTAAATTTTTTGATAATATCAAGAAATTGTCAAGGGATGGCGGTGTGGACTTACCCTGAATAAAAAAAAAAAAAGAAATTGTCAAGTTCGTTAAAGGGCATGGGCGTAACTAGGGGGTTGCCGGGGGGCCTTCCCCCTCCCAGAAAGCTCCTTGTCCCAAGGAAAATTGAGAAAATATAGGGCTTTCCAGGCCAACCGGAGGATGGCTGGTCTCATGCCCCCCCCCCCAGCCAAATTCTCTAATAACGCCCATGATAAAGGGATGACCAGAAGCCCTCTGATAATGTTAATTTTCTTTTCATTTGGATGGCTGAAAAATAAACGTAAAAGTATACTGTTTATTTTCATTGTAATTAAACGTTTCTCAGCGAAATTCTGCAATAACCTCCTGTCTCTGTTTTACGTATTTACCTTAAATTTAATATGAATTCAAGCAAACCACTTCGTTTCGCTGACCTATACACCTTTTGGTAGATATAAACAAAATTCATTTTAAATTCAAAAACAAAGAAGCAAGCAGAGTTTTTTTAATTCCTTCAAGAAGATTTTTTATCTCTGTTGTTTTCGTTAGAATATTTATTATTTTCTTAAAAATATGATCGAGCACATTATTAAAGCTATCATAAATCCAAATGGAGGAGTTGATAAACGAGGCCGGAGCCTTGTCAAAGCTTGACTAATTACTTATTGACTGCCAAGTGACCCTTTCAAGGATTTCAAGGATGTATTACCATCTACACAAAGGGCAACTGAAATACAGAAGCTATTTTGCTTTGGACTGTTTCGGGATATTTGCCCAATTCAACAAATGACCTCCCAAACATTATCCATCTTCCCCAATATGGAGTATATAGGGTGAGGGAAGAAAGAAAAATAGAAAAAGAAGTCAGCATTATGATTCTAATATTTTACCCGCCCCCGTCTTTTCCTTTCTATAGCTTACAGATGACTATTTTATCGTAGAGTTGATTTATTTTGCACAAAAAATCTACTGATGTCTTCTTTATGTTTTTTAAATAAAATGAAATATCGAATTTAATCAAGGAAAACTCGCCTTGAGTGGATTAAAAAAAAATATGAAATTCTATAAAATTTTGAAGTGCAATTAATTATAAATAATCATTAAGTACAGTATATATAAAATGTTAATAATTAAATTGACTACAACCGGGAATCCAATTTGCTCGCAATTTAGAGAAAGAAAGTTATGACGATTTATTACAGTGGTTCTCAAAATGTGTTCCGCAGAATAGCAGTTCCATGAATTCCAAAGTGTTCCGTGACAAAAATTTCAATTCAAGATTATTTTAATCAGGATAGAAGTTGCTTTTGATGTTATAAGTCGGGAAATAGCAAGCACAGGAGCAGCAAAGAAAAATAAAGCATTTGTCTGCCAAATGCTGAAAGAGGCGTTTCGGACAAAATTTATTCGTCCAACTTTGTACGCTTATATTTATTTTAGGCACCAAGTTATAATCGTTCTTGAAGTTTTGTGCATCAAAAACTATTACAACTTTGTGCCTGAAATAAATATAAGCCTACAAGGACTGAGGATGGACAAATAAATTTTGTCCGAAACGTCTCCTTCTGCTTATAAAGGCTTTATTTTCTTTGCTGCTCCTGTACTTGCTCTTTCTTAGATAATTCTAATATTGTTATTTTGCTCAAAGACTAAACATTAAGTTGATTTACTTATTACTCTTCTATTCACACTATTTTAAGAGTTCTTTTGAGGTGTGCGAAAGTAATTAAGTAATCATTTACGTAATTCCTTTGCAATTTATAATTAACCTGAAAGTGTCTGATGAATAGATAGATGGTGAAGAAATAAAAATTCCTTTCAATTTATTTATCAAGACCACTATGAAGTCGACCGCACACCATAGCATGAATCGTGAAGAAGGAAACGTTTTGTTTTCTGAAGGGTCGACTTTTTAGTGGTCTTAATTATTGTCTAAATAATTATTACTTCCAGAATGAATTATCTTATTTTGGTTACAGTTACATAAAAAATTTGTAATTTTAATCTTTTAAGAGATGAAAAAAAAATAAAGAAGAAAGTGTTCTCTGGGTCTAATAACACACGTCTCCATTTACTAGATCAGATTAAAGAAGGAGAGAATAAGAAGCAACTGAGTTCTTTGGAAAAAATATTATTAGACACCGAAAGGGCAATAAATAAATTTTTAAAAAATTAGAAATTAAACAGACTCTCAAAAGATGAGAAACTGATTATTATTTTTATCGGGAAAAAAATTTCTAACATTGGCAAGAAGGCTAAAAAGGATTTCGATTATTGACTTGACTTTACAAAAAAAAGGAAGAGCCTCGGGTAATAATGCCTATATGAAATTTAACTCAAGTCGTATCTTTTTAGATCAAAAGTTATAAAGATTTTTATGGAATGCTTCTCTTCTTCTTTCTTCTTATTCGGTTGGCCCTTCATAAAAAGTAGATTCCCCTCTCCTTCTCTCTCTCTCCTCCTCCTCCAAATATGAGGTGAGCAAACTCGACTTTGATAAAAATTCAAAGAAAATCGAATGGCGAAAGTTGGCTGATATTTTTCGCCAACAAGCAAAAGATATAACCGTCAGTAATGTTATAAGAAAATAGCAAATCTGCTTATGATTAACTTTTTTTTATCTTAGGAAAATAAATTTCAACTACATACTTGAGAATATCAAAAAGAATCTTAAATTAGCCTGAAGTGGTTCTCGAAGCGGAATCGAAACAATTTATAATTAAAATTTAGGTCTAAAGGGCTCGCATCTCGGGGATTTAACCCCTGCCTGCCCGACACTTATTTATTTTTTTCACTAATAAAAAATAATTATTTTTTAAATAATCCATAAATATTTCAAGACAATTTTTTACCGTCTGAGAATAAAACGTAAAGGACTTTAATGTCTTAGGTTGAAAGGAAATTTAAAAATATCATTTCTGAAAAAACGTATTTTCTCCCTTTGTTGAGTGTTTTTGACGTCTTTAGTATTGCTTTAGCTTAAATAAAACGACTTTCAAAAGAAGCCATCTTGAACAGAGAACAATTTGCCTTTTCACAGAAGAAGAAGGAGAAGAAAAAAAAATATTTACTCTCATTGGAACAATTTTGCCATCTTACCTTAACTCGATTTTATTCTAATGTGGTAGAGAATCCTAGAATAAGAAGCAACTGAGCGGAAACCGAGACAAGGAAGAAGAATATAGAACGAGATAAGAAGTTTAAGAAATTGTTTTGGAATCTCTTTTAAATTGCATCGTCAAATCAAATAAGAGTAGAAAATTATTTTAATTTCATCTTGTTCTAATATGCTACAAAAATTATTTAAATCCCCTACCACCTCGCAGGCTCAAATTTTCAAGTCTTCAGGAGAAAGTTAGGATAGAGGAGAGAGAATAAAATTTAGGCTCTTAATGACCATTCAAGTATTATAGACGAGTGGAGTGTTTATACCATTTGCTTACTAAGGTAGTGCTCATTATCAGTAAATTGATACAATATAATATCCAATTAGTATACGTATTACATTTTTACTTTCTCTTACCTCTATATATGTTAATATATAGAGAGAGAAGGTATTGGATTCATGTCGAAAATTTGATGTCGAGATTTTGATGGATATATACGTTTTGAGGTCCCCTGAGTCCAAAAAAGTGCTTTTCGCGACATAGGCTGTCTGTGGGTGGGTTTGTTCAATTTTAAACATGAAGGAATTGAGCTATGAGGTTGAAATTTTATATTTAAGTTTTGTAGCCTCCTGGACCGTGAAAATAAGCTTTTCATCAAAATCGGCCAAAGAGTACTTGTACTTTTTTTTTTTTATTTTCTCAAAATTCGCTCTAACGATTTTTTTTTAAATTCATAAATCAATTATTTTTTAAATGGTCTTTAAAATGTATATTCTCATTTTGTCATTGAAATATTCTGAAGACCACTTTACTCTTGTACTTCATAGGAAGGATAGGAGAAATGGTACGTAACAAAATATAAATATTTTCCCATATTAATAAATTTTACATCTTGAATTCCAATATATCGGCGGTGGCTAAAGAAAAATAAATAAAAAAAAAAAACATATCGGAGGAAACTAAATATATGTCGACGCGAAAAATCTGGTGTGAAAGCACAGAACGCAACTTTCGATTGCCGGAAGGTAAGAGAAAGTTGTGTGCTTTGCGACATCACACCAGATTTTTTTATGAGATTTTATCACCTATTGAGCAACGTATCAACAAATGATCTTGTCTTCTTGAAGTCTCTCAAATATCATTGGAGTAATAGACCTCCCATATATACAAGCTGAGAGAAAATTTTTTAAAAAAAAGTTTGAGGCAACTTATTTCACAATTTGAATTAAAATTTTTCCTGACTGTTTAATTAAAAGTGAAGATCTTGAAATTATCTACTTAAGAAAAATTTTAATATAGACAAAAAAAAAGCATAGTAAAATTGCCCTTAAGTTAAAACTTTTCTTATGAATACAGGTCATACTTCTAAATATGAGTTGAATTTTTTCATTAAAGGAAAGTGTTCATTAAAATGTGTGAGAACAATTAAAATTTTTAATTTATAAAATTTTATTGAAGTCCACTTGGAGGGGGCGTGGGAGATCGAAATAATCCTGATTATACATTAAATTAAATAAGCTTCATAGGCCTACAGTATATTATTATTAATATTATTTAGCTTACTTTAAAAATAAAAATTCAAAATTTATAGAATGAATACTTATAAATTCTTAATTGTTTGTTCAGATTTAATGAGATGAGATAATGTCTCAAATGAAATGTTAACTGTTATATTAACAGGCTAGTGTTATTCGGACAATTGACTCGAAATTTAAATACAATTCTTTAACATAAAACCTTAAAGCGAATTATTTATGTTATTTATCCATCACTATTATATGAATAAAAAGAAGAACAAATTCTAAATAAGGATAATTAGGCCTATTACAGCGAAAGCTCATTTTTAATATTCACTCTTGAGATTTTAATGTAAAATTTTATTAAATCAGTCTCTCGAGAAACTAACAAACGAGCCCACTTTAAAAGATATTATAGGAATTTATGAACTGCGTTTTATATATATATATTAGGAACCGAATATTCGGTTTCGGCCAGTTTCGGCCAAAAATCATGGTTTTGGCCGTAGTTTCGGTTTCGGCCAAAAAGTAGCCGAAACCTGAGTCTGAAAAGATGGGATGAGACTCGCATGCAAAAAAAAGGTCAAATGAATTGCACTTGAGAGAGAAAAAAATTTAGTCTCCCTAAAAAAAAGGTAAAATGATTTTCACGGAAGGGAAAAAAATTTCAAAACAAAAAAAAAGGTAAAATGAAAAAAAAATTTATAGGAAATGCAAGTTTCGGTTTCGGTTACGGTTTCGGCCGAAACTAAGGTTGAGGCCGAATATTCGGTTTCTGGTGAAAATCTTGTTTCGGTCGGACCCTATTATATATATTTGGGATTAATTTATCAACTATTAAAATAGCACAGATCACAACTTTCGATTGCCGAAGGTAAGAGAATGTTGTGTGTTGTGCGACAAGTCACACCATATTTTTTTTCAAAACCCAATCAAGTTTTTGCAAATAAAATACCGGTCACATATGGAAAAAGTCGATTTAATTTATAGTTTTGATTTTGAAAAGATAATTATTGCAATATTAATGAAGAAAGAAAAGAGCGATTGCAGCTAGATTTATTTCGTTTAATAATCGCTTCAAGCCGACGTTTCGGTCAGATATACGACCATCATCAGAATGAATGTAAACTCACTCGCTCCTTTCTGTTATTGATTGTAGCCCTGATGATGGTCGTATATCTGACCGAAAGGTCGGCTTGAAGCGATTATTAAACGAAATAAATCTAGCTGCAATCGCTCTTTTCTTTCTTCCTTACTACGAGATCTACTCAGCTATCTACCTCACTTTAATATAATTATTAATATTTTAGTAAGAATATGCAAAGCAAGAAGAAAATAAAATTATCTAATCAATTTTAGTATGTTGATTTACCAGGCACCGTAAGAGCTCTTGTCGTTTCAATCTTTGAGAGAGAGGTATAAATTAAGAGTAGGAAATATAAATAGTTAAAATTTACCAGTTTGGATGTTTTTGAGGTGATATTTTGGTCGATCGAGCGTCGCTTTAGTCGAGATGGCTCAAAGGCGTCCCCTCGTCTGAGAGTGAGTGGAGAGGGGAAGATAGTTGTATGCCGTGCCTCACAGTGAGGGAGGGGAGAGCCACCGCCGGAGGGGAAATTCTATTGAAAAAAAGAAATTCATTGTTAAGAATGGAAGAAACTTTAAAGGGAACTAATAGAAACTAGGAGGATTGTTATTATTGTAAATCTTAATTAAATATTAAAGAAACCTTTTAAAGCCCTAAGATTTTTTAACAAGACTATGAGTGTTTTTATTGGTGAGGCCAAACACCCCATGGCCCCTGGGAATCGAACCCAGGATCTCCGCTTTTCCGGGGCATATACAACCGGTATTAGGCCTATATTTTTTTTTTATAAAATATTAAAAACTGATTTTTAATTTAATTAAATATTTTATATAAAAACAGCAACTGGTGGTGTAATTATTTACCCTGCATAAAAAGTTATTAAGAAGAGAATTACTTTGTATAATGATTAAAAAGTTAATTTAATGCTTGAGTTTTATATATAATTATATCGTATTATTAATATTCTTAATACAATAACCATTTCGCGAATATTTTTTCCACGAATGTATAAAATATTCATATTCTATTCCAATTTTTTTTTTTTTTTTTTTTTAATATAATAAATAGGGGCGTTTTCGCTTCTATTTAGGCGCTAACATGTTGTTGAAGTGTGTAAAATGTAAAAAACAAAAAAGATTCCATGAGACATTTCCTTTAAAGTAGCGTGACCTGCATAAATCGAGCGATAAATAAGCCTGCCAGGAGACAAAATATGTTTTATATTTGTTATTAAATTCCTTTTTACGCTTATGAGGAAATTTCGTCACTTGATTTATAAAAAAAAAAAAAAAATAATAATGTATTGATATAAAAAATAAAATTAGCGAAATTAATTAAAAAATTCAATTCAAAATTGTTGTTTTTGATAAAGAGAATCCAACGAGATGAATGAGTATGGAGGGGGGGGAGGTCTACTTTTATGTATAATTTTGTTCAATTATAAGCCTTTGATGTACTAAATAATACCACCCTTTACAAAGTTATATTTAGATATCTTAAAATATTTCTATAATGATTGTCAGGGTATGTTTAACCTAATCAAATTCTTAAAATAGAATGCAGAGTCAAATTAAATTTTTTATAAAAATAATGATGTAGTCATATAAGCCTACATGTACTTATTTATTTTTTAATTGGCAATCTTCAGTGAGGAAAAGTCTTTGATGTTATTGTCAAAAATTTACTCAGAGAATAATTATTTCACAAATACGATACATTTCTGAAATTTTTAGCAATAACATCATGCCCTTTTTTGTCAGCTTAATTCATCCCTCGAAGAATTTTTTATTGAAATTTAGAAAGTGAACACCTACTAAAATTAGATAATAAAAAGAATTTTAAATAGAAAATTTTTTAATTATTAAAAATTCTGGTGTGACTGGCCGCACAACACACAACTTTCTCTTAACTCGAAAATTAAAGTTCTTGTCACAACAAATTTTTGTTTCGACATATATTTAGTTTCCGACAGTACAGTTCTAGATGTAAAATTTATACGGCTAATTAAAATGGTAAATGAGAATATACGTTTTAAATAAAAAGCAACTAAAAAATAATTGATTTATGAATTTTAATCAAAATCGTTCGAATGAATTTTGAGAAAATCTAAAAAAACAGAAAAAGTACATTAGTAAAGTACTAGTATTTTTTGGCCGATTTTGTTCAATACGTCCCAGAGGGGTTCCTAACTTAAAAATAAAATTTCAACCTCCTAGCTTTTTTCGTCCTTGAGATATTTTGTCCACACACAAAGACAGATTATTTTGCGGGACCCACTTGTCAGTGGATCTCAAAACGTGTATATCCATCAAAATCTCGACATAGAAATTTTGAAACGAATCCAATTACTTTCATCCTATATACATAGGTAAGAGAAAGTAAAAATTGTATAAAGTCAATTTTTTATGTTAACCTCATTATTTGTTAAAAAATTCGCTTAAAAAAATTCCTCAGAAATTATAATAATAATTAATATATTATTAATATTATTCAACTTTAACTATCGCCCAAATTTTGTTAATAGAGATTAAATGTTTAATAAGATTCTAGGCATTGGAAAATATACTGAGTACTGGAAATCAAAAGTACTGGTACTGGAAGTAATATAAGTACTTTAAGTACTTTTTAAAATACTAAGTAGTTTTTTTTTGGAATTCCGTACCTGTACTTTATTGAAAAACTACTGGAAATCTCAACTACCAGTATTTTTCTAAAAAGTACTGGAAATTCCAATACTAGTACTTTAAGTAAAGTACTGGGGTACTTAAATTTACTAAGAGGTTTTTTCAAGCACAGGATAGGAATTTCTCTATAAAATAATAAGATAATAATTATTGAAAAAAAAAATTCAATTTTGAAAACTTCCTTCTTTTGACCTAATTCATAACAGGACGATTTTTTTTTAATATTTCGTAGGAAATCTCTTGAAGCAATCGATGTTGTTGTACACTTCCTGTCTGGATAAACTAGAGATGGTGAGTGGGGGATGCTGTTACGTCATACAGACGTCACAAGCATCATTTTTCATAGGGCTGTGTGTTATCGGTCTTTTCTCACCCCTTAGTATCCAAAAAAGGAGAGAACGAGGGTAAAACACTCGAGGGGTTGAAGTGCGCAAACCCATACCACTTTTTTTTTCTTTTATTTTTTCTCTCTTGTTCGCTTCGCGGTACCCCCAAGAATCAATCAAACCCGAATGTTATTCTAACATTTCGACATCGGAAATTCTATTTTTTTCATCGTCTTCTTGTGTGCAGCAAACAGCAGTAGCAACAGCCACCACCCCTAAAGTGACTTTTGTACACTTTTGATCGTCAACTTCGATTTATAAAAAAATTGATCATAATCGACAGACCATTAGAAAACAATCAGAAGTTGGAATAATAAATGTAGGCGAGTGCGAAAAACGGTTTTTGGCGACAAAAAAATAAATAAATAAATTTACGTGCTTAAATAAATGTTTGCTGGTATTTCTTAGAAAATTTAATATTTTTTTTATTTTGATAAAATGTCAATCACCTTGAGTGCAAATATATTTTAAAGAGATAATATCTCAAATGAAAACATGTATAAAAAAAATGAGGTGATGATATTAGGTAGATTTAAAAAAAAATAATTGAAAAAAACAACCCTTTAAAAAGGAAAAAAAATATTTTAACTAATGGTATCATAGAAATTTTTGGGATCAAAAAAATAAATTTCCAAAGTTCTATAGGATAGTGAATGTCAAAGAAACAACGAATGCCTAAAAGGTAGGCAACCAAGAATTCAGTTTTCTAGACTCAATTCATAATTATTATTTATTTATTTGAACTTTTGGTCAATGCAGGAGACATTTTATAATTATAAGTTGAAGAGAAGTTGCTGTTGATGTTATGGAATGGAAAAGAGCAAGTACAGGAGCAGCAAATAAAGATCCATTTTATAATTATGTTGGAGACTTGGTGAAAATTATTGGGTATATAAAATTGTATTTCCAACCTTTTTACTAAGATCTATGGGAAGTGCTTGTATTTTATCAATCGGGTAATTATTTGCAAATTTTTGAAGGTTAGCAGTTAGGTTTGAAGAATTACTAGAGACATTTATTGACAGCTTAAAAATCAATATATTTAAAGTATATCCTCATTAAAAAAATATGGTGTGACTGGTCGTACAGGACACAATACCTTAGGAATGTGATAGTTGTGTTCTGTGATTGTCCCACCAGATTTTATGTGTCGACATATATTTAGTTTCCATCGATATATTAAATAGATGTACAATTTATAAATATTTATATTTTGATAAACATGGTTTCATATGAAGTAGGCCCTGACTAAATGTGTGTGTGAGTGTGAGTGTGAGTGTGAATGAGAAAAAAGTGTGTGTTAAAAAAAAAATTGTTCGAGCGAATTCTTGAGAAATTAAAAAAAAAACTAAAAATGTATGTCAGTAAAGTACTAGTAGAATTTTACTATCTTCGTGTTCTTCTTGTCAGGGGCTATCAAAAATATCAAATTTCAATCTTCTAGATCTTTTCGTTCTTGAGATATTTTGTTCACGGACCATTTTGTGGAACCCACCTTTTTGGACTCAGGAGACCCCAAAGCGTGTATTTCAATCCAAATTTGGACAGTGAATTTTGATATGAATCCAATACTTTCTATATATCTAATATAAATATAAGATAAAGATCTTGCCTTAGATGAGCCAACTAAACAAAAGTAAAATTTTTACTTTCCCGTCAATATTATATATGTAATAGTCTATATTATAAGGGGAAAATATTATGATCGTAAAAAATCCAACCCCCCATCCTCAATTTTTTATATTTTTTTACCTATCATGTCATAAGGACCCCAGAAATGCAAAAAAAAATTGTATGCGAGTATGTGTATGTATGTGATGTGCTTTTTTTGCTTATATCTCTGGAACTAATCATCGGATTAGGATGAGGTTTGCGAAATTTGTGGTCCTAAGTGGACTTAAGAAGATATTAAAACTAGAAGTGAATCGGACAGCAGTAATCCTTAAATTATTATTATACTTCATTGAACTGGCAAGGAGCTTTAACTCCTCTTTAAATATTGAATTCGTCATGTTTTTGATTTCCCCTTCAAATTCTTTCTCCCTATTAAATAAAATCCTCATTAAATTACATATTAATTCTCTTGAATGGCTTACAGAGGTTGCGTGCCTCGAATCGTTTGAAATTTTTTTTACCCTCTCCAAAGTCTTTAACAAATTCATTCTTCGCTTTATCATTCACATGTCTTAATAAATTAATTTAAAACAAGTTCACAATGAGATGAACGATCCTCGTTTTAAAGAATTCTTATTATATTTTATATATAAAAATTTTATATAGACTTTAATTATTTTAATTAAAATATAATCCCTCAAAAGGATAGCAAGCTCTATCTCTCTCTCTGTCTTTTTCATGTGATGATGATTTATAAAGAAAATACAAAGTTTAATGTATCTGTGCGTCCCTTTAAGTTATTTTATTATTTATAAAACTTTGATAATAATTTTAGTCATTCTTTGAATTTATGATGTTGTGTTTTGATCGAACCTTTTAAAATAAATGTGTAATTACTACTAAGTGCCATCTAATACCTTTAATCTTTATATTAAAAGAATTTTTAAAATATACAGAAAGGATTAAAAAAAATGTGAAGTGAAAATCGTTTAATAATTTTTTTTTTTAGAAGGGATGAAAAAATTAGATAGTGTATTAATATCAAATACAATCTATAATTAATATAAATTATCAATATTATTAAAATCAGATTAAAAAGAATTATTAATAAATTGAGGTTTTGATTTCAAAAATTATTTGCTAGAGTTAATAACAAAAAAGATTTTTTGCCATGGAAAAAAATATTGGTATTATATAACAATAAGGATTAACAAGAAAAATTTTATTTCTATTGAATTGGCTACCAATCAATTGAAATAAATAGGGACGGGGTTTAAATTGCCTTAGATGCCGAAAAAGAGCTTAAAAAAACAAACAAAAATTATTTTGAATATCACTTCACACTATACTATGTAAATCTTAATAATCAGGCCTCTAAGTACGGTTAGGGTTAGATATTCAATAGAGTTTTTTATAATGACAAAATATTTATTCATTGAGAATATGGTTAGTTATGTGGTGACAACGTCAGTTTATTTAAAATAAAACAAAAAAAACTCGTGAAAAACCGTTAATAGACGATTCTGAAGATGGTTACTCTAGGCGGCAAGAGATGGCGTTAGTTTTTCCCATAGAGAAACAAGGGTTTTATTCCATTTCATTTGAAAATTTTCAGCTAATTAAATAAAGGTAAAAAATTAATGATTTTTTAACACAATGATTACTAATTTAATTATCTATAAGATATAGACCGAATTTTTTAAAAATATCTTTTATTTAATGTGATTAATCTAAAAAAAAAAAACTTTTTTTCGAAAATCAAAAAAGGGCTTCTATAAGTAGTAGATATTTTAAATAACTTTAATTAAAAAAAAATTAAGGTCGATAGCTTCAAAATTGTGGGAACTTTCAAAATTAGCACCCCGAGACGCGAACATTCAATCAAAGGAGGCAGTTAAAATTGAATCTTATTTTCAATTTAAATTGAAAAATGAAGCGGGAATAGAGTTAAAATTATAAATAAAATAATTCCACAAACCTAAAAACCTGTCACAACCAATCTTCATTAGTATTCAAAATTCTATTTAAACTAAAATTATTTCTAAATAAACATACAATACGACTTTGATTTCTATTGATCTTCAGTGTACCATGAAATTATTCTTTTTAGAAGGTTACCTTTATTGTAAAATTTCCCAGAATTATTTATTTATTTGATTTCTTACTACCCTTATTTTCTATAATATATAATAATCTCGTTGGTATTAATGAAACGAGGTTCTCGGAATATTTATAATTAAAATAAATATCAATATAATCAAATCAAATCAAATATAATTTCAATATCGAAATTATTTGAAAAAGCAATCAGCAGAAACAGCATTATATAAATGAGCCCACACTAATATTTAGAGATGTATAGTAGAATGGCACTAATAATCGTGAAGAGACTTCGGCATTGTAATTAGACAACCAAAACGTTTGACTATCAAATATTTCTATTAAACTAGATGATTTATTGAATTTCTTGGAATGGAAGAAAATTAATGCAATAAATCTTCCATTCCGAGAAATTCAATTTTTAATTGCACTAATCCATTGAAAAAACTAGATGATTTATTTACTTCAAAAATGAAATTTGGTTGTCTAAGCACAAGACCCCTGGAGGTTAAGAGTGAACTTACTTTACTGATGCACCTACAGTAATATTAACCACCAGTAGATGACTTGAGCCTTGAGTTTAGGCAACCAAAACGCTTAGATGACATAATTGTTATCTCAAAAGGTGCTATTTTTCATCAATTCTTTTTACAAATGAAATTTGGTTATCTAAACTCAAGGCACATGTTTCCTTCCTGTTAATAGTGTCACTAAATATACATATTTGACAATATATTCGAAAAGAAGTCATAATAAAATTTCTCCATTTAACTTATGGTTTTTAAATTTTAAAATTTAATTTGTAAATATTTAAGTAAATTAAATTAAAATAAATCATTCCATATTCTATTACATTAACAATAGAAAACGTCTATTTTAGTTGAAATGTTTTGGAAGTTTGCCTTGAGAGGATTCCATAATAATTAAACACAAAACGAACATAAACAATATGCCCAGAATAGGGAAGATGTATACAAGGTTTCTAAGTATTATATATATATATATATACATACTACATATACTATATATATATAGAGAATAAATTAACAAAAGGAATTGAATAAGCTTCAAATCCCCTTAGTTAAGAAAGATTGAATAAACTATCAAACTCTACAAATTTTAAATGTAATTGAAACAATTAAGACAACTTTTAATGAATGAAATTAATTACTAAAATAAACTATTTGATTAATGGAATATTCGAACACATTCATTTAAATTTAATAACACATTTTCCTCTTTATATGTGCCGTAATAAAAAAGTTTATTATATTTATTTATTTATTTCAGCTGTTCTCAAACTTTTTTAATCATAACTCGAAGCTCCAAAGAATATTTTTCGATGTTTATAGACCCTGTTTTACATAATATGAAAAAAATATGTCATCAGGGACATGGAGAGGTATTTCATTTTATTTATATAAACTTGTTAAATTAATTCCAATGTTCGTTTAATTATAATTTTCAAAGGAGTAGAGCAAAGTCCTCCATACTTTTAAATTATTATAAAATATGTTTATCCCAACAATTTGTTAAATAAATTAAAAAAAAAAAAATATTATCTCGTCCACGAAATTCCTATATCTTATTTCACTCTGTAAAAGCTAAAAGATGCTCTCAAGAGACCAAGTTGAGCCTATCAGAACTTTCTGCTATTTTATCTATAAGAGAGAAGTCACACCTAACTCTAAATTCCCGGATTGGCCCAAGTAAGATAAGGTGATGATTACTTATTTAGATATTTCATCTAAAATATTAAATGTATTTTTCAATAAAATATTTTTCTAAAGAGAGAGAAAATATTGGATTTGATGTTGAGATTTTGATTTTGAGTTTCAAAAGAATTGATTCAAAGGAAGCTGAGAAAACCGTGGTTCGCAATAATAATTTGCCGCTCCCTGAGGTCCGATTAACTTCTAGTTTTAATGTCTTCTTAGGCCCACTTAGGACTACAAATTTGCCAAAAACCTTATCCAAATCCGATGAACAGTTCCAGAGATATAAGCAAAAAAAGCATATCACATACATATAAAAGAAAAAAAGAAGAAATACACGTTTTTAGATCCCTTGAATCCAAATAAGCGTAAATTTTGATGCAAACAACGTGGAAACAATGTAAACCATATGAAGCCAGGGAGGCCACTGAATCAGGTGGCGTTGTGCATCTCCTTATTAAAAGAATAGTATATTTCAGCTAGGGATCGAGTTTATGAAGTGATGACGTATTTATCAAAATGCTCCGCTACCCCTAGACTTTCCCGAGCAGAGTCATGAAACGATTATTGAAAAATTACCCAATTAACATCTTTGCTGGCACGGGAAGGACGAGAGTCAGAATTAATCGGAGCGGTTATAGAAGAAAAATAGGCCTAAATAAATTTTAAAAAATTAACATCCATTTTTTGATATTAAATAATTATTTATTAAATTACTTTTTGAATGTTTTAAATTAAATAAATAATTTATTTTGATATAAATCGTATTTACTTTTTCTTTTCATATATGCTTTTATTGATTTAGTAAATAGGTAATCCTATTTTAAATGTAATTATATAGTATGAGTATCTCAATTATGAAGTGCTTTCTCTTTGTTAATTAAATATAATATTATACCTTAAATAAGTACACTTATATATGTTTAAAATTAAAATGTGATTTATATTTATGATAATGGGCCTACAATATGTATAGGGCCTACTATAAATATAAAATTTTTAACAATTATGCAGACCGAAATTCACGAGGGCAAAATTTCATTTCCATTTTTTTTATTAGACTTATAATAAAATTATACTTCTTTGACTAACTGCTATTTTGAGATTGAAGTGAATGCTGCAGACCAGCCTTTTTCAAATTCGATATGACGCAATGGCGAAAAGCCAGCAATTATTAAGATTAAAAACAATTTTCCATGTGAAAATAAAATAATTAACCAAAACGTTACTTTTGAACTATAAAAAGAAAGAATTTATTTGCTGTTTGATACGAGATCTCCTATCTTTTTATAAGAGTCTCAAATTTCCTATCGAAAAAGTTAAAACGAATTTTAGTTAAGTATACTCAAGGGTAGATGTTTATCCTTTATCTCGTGGTAGGAAATTTATCGGAACATGAAGAGGTCAAAAGGTTCTTTTATTTCTAAGAGAGCGTGAAATTAAATGTCTGTTATTATTATTATTGTAGGCTATGTTGTTTTCGTTTATTCCAATTTAATTTACTTTTCCTCAAGTCTTTATAGACATGAATGGGGATTTTGAACACATTGCTAAGATAAGCAAAGATTTGAATATTGCTTATAATATGGGGATAATCAGTGATGAGTAGCAGGGGCGCTGGAACGAATTTGAATCAGGGGGGGGGGGGCAAAAAATTTTTTTTAGAAAATTAAAATAATTTAATATGTTTAAATAGTACAAAACAAAAACAAATCTACTATAAAACTTTAAAAATTTTAAATAAAATCACAATTTTAATAAAATTAAAATTTTAAAAAATTTGCTAGTGATTTTATCAAAAATTTTTGGAAAAAATTTGGAAAAAAATGAATTTCTTACTCTTTTAATTTTTTTAATTTAGGAGATTTTATTTTCAAAAGTAAAAATATATCATTTTAAAAATAAATGAAATAAAAAGCCCCCCTCTACCCCCCTGTAGGATGCCAGGGGGGCAATGTACCCTTCCCCCCAGTTCCGGCGCCTATGATGAGTAGTATCGAAATTAGATGTAATTGAATGTATTTCGTATTTTGTATCAAGATGGATGAAAATCTAAATAAAAGAAAATTTGGCTGCAAACGTCTTGTTATTTTTTCTGACTCCATCATCATTAAGTCACAGTTCTTCAACAATTAAAATAAAAATTATTGTTCAAATATTTTTTTTTAATATTTTATAATTTGGATACCAAATGGCTTAAATAAGAATGCCTAGACCCCAATAATAGATAAATTTTTAAATAACGGTTATCGTGGAAGTCTTTCTTATATGGCCTAAGTTGCCGAAAAGACTGTGTGAATGTGTGTATGAATATGAGTGTGAATGAGAAAAAAGTGTGAATGTTTAAAAAAAAAAAAAAAAAAAAAAAATTTATAAAATCCATACATACTTTAGCATACTCCTTATTTTTTAATACAACCTTATGTACAATTTGAGTTATTAGGCAAAAAAAAAAAAAATTTTAATGCTACAAAATTTTTTCTACTTTAATAAACTTTTGAATAATCAGTATTTCGACTAAAGTAATTAATAAATTCTAAAGAAAAATATGAAAATTTTAAGAAAACTTTATATATCGTCATACGTAAATATATATATACAATTCGATGTCGAGATTTTGATGGATATAGTTACATCTTTGTTGATTAATAACAGTTATCGTAAAAGTCTTATATGGCCTAAAAAAAATTGCCGAAAGACTGTGTGAATGAGAAAAAAAATTTGTTTTTTTTTTCATTAAAAAAAAATCTTTGTTGGGATAATTTTAATTAATCTTCTTCTTCTTCTGTCCTCGCCATTATTAATCCCGCGGTGCGGGGTCGGCGGACCTTACCCTCCCCTCCACTCTCCTCTATTTAATAATAATTTTAATTAATCAAGTTGTAGAAATAGAAAAAAGTTATTGGGCTATTTAAAACAAGAGAAGGATTGTTAAAAACAAAACAGTTTAGGATATCTGTATTTTTTCGTGTATTTTATATTTTGTACAGAAAATATATTTTGGGAAGTCTATATATTTTATAAGCTAAACAAAAATTCGTTGATCTGATCTTCAAGCAACAATTAATAGAATAATATTCTTAAAAATAACACCATATACCAGAGTGTCATTTTTTTACGAGCCACTATTATTATTTGTAAATAAGTTGGTAAAACGTTTAAATTCTAGATTAAATTGCAATAAAGTGCGCTTTCTCTCCTCTTCCTTTGCTTGTCTACGAGAAGTTTTTGTTATCAACTCTTATATTACGTTAAGTACTTCCTTAGCTCATCTTTTCTAAGTTTTTTTTTTTTTTTTTTTTTTTTTATATCATAAAGTGAAATATAATAAACTTTTTTTTCTTTGTTGGTTTTGGAAAATTTCAAACAATTTATTTTAAACCAAGAAGAAAAGAGCAAAAGATATTCGTTCTATTTTATGTTTTATTTGTAAAATTAAATAAATCACGCAGACGTTTTATTTGCATTTGCTTTCCAACTTCTCTATTCATTTTAGAGTTTAAAAGATGAAAATATAAAAATAGAATACACCGTAAATAATATGTGAATTTAATATTATTAATAATAAATAAATATTAATTTTTTAATCAATGATTATTATAAAAGGTTAATTTATAATGTATTTTCAGCTTTTGAAGAAGAAACAATTGAATGTTAATTAATATTTATGATTGGAATATTTTATTTATAAATATTTGCCATATTAATAATTTAATTCAAATTATATTTATTCAATTTCATCAAACAGAATTAAATTATTTGAGATTTTAGCATACACAGTACTCTAAATAAATATTGTGATAAAAATGTATTTAGAATTTAAACAACAATAATTTAATAATTAAAATAAATAAATAAAATAATAATTAAAATCTTAAAACGACCCTGAACTGAGCAAAAAAAAAAAAAAAAAATTTAATTTTTTAATTAAAAAATTAAAACAAAAAAAAAAAAAAATAAACACAAAAAAATTTTTACACAGGGAAACGATTTCATTTTAAAAAAAACCTACCGATTACCACCTTTTAACTGTGGCTTTTGTAAATGTTATTGTTAGCAACGGCTTAAGACATGCTGGCAAAATCTTTAACATTTTTTTTTAGACGAACCGTTGAGTAGTGCGTTCTTTCGCTTTAACAGAATTTGTTTTTCGTTAAGTACTACACATAAAAAAATTTTCGTTCAAATCGGTTTTATGAAGGTTATGCACTCCCCTTGTTAGTGTTTAAAGTGAAATCACACTTATCATCAGGATGAAAACAATATTATCTGCTATGGTAAAGTTCTATTTTTTTTTTTTTTTTTTAAGAAACCTCTCTTTTACAGCTAATTATAATAAAATCAAAAAAATCAAAAAATTGGAATTATTTTGCATCTCATTTAGTTCTCCTAATTAATCATTAATATATAACAAAAGAGAGTGTTTGTCTATTTTATTAAATGTCATTCATAAATATTTCATTTTGATCAACTTTTAGACAAGCTGTCAGTTTAAATTTGGGCAATTATTCCGCAGGCGTACTTCTGATTAAGGAAAAAACTTGATAGAAAAAATACAAAATTCTTGAATTATTTGTACATACTTAGGAGGAATTCATAATTTGTGATTTTACTTAATAAACGAGAGCAAAATCGATCTACTTTGCTGGGATATTTTAAATTAATCAAGATGTAGAAAGAGAAAAAAAGATAGTGAAATATTTAAAACAATAGATCATCTACATTTGAAAGGATTTTTAAAAACAAAACTGTTTTGGATAATTCACACATTAAAATTAATATGAGCTTTTCACCCTTCAAATCATAAATCATTTGATATAATCAACAAACATTAAAACTTCTTTTTATTTCTTTGATCAGTTTGAATGGGCTATAATAAAGATAAAGCGATAAATCTTTAGATTTTTAAAGTAGCTTAAGAACTCTTGATTTAAAAATTTTACATCTACTTGGTTTTTTTGTGCCCAATGATAAAAAGTTTTTTCCTCCCTCACGTTTGGCGCTTTGTCCATTCATCCCCCCCCCCACCCTACCCTTTGCGTTCATAGAGAGAGAGAGAGAGAGAGAGAGAGACTGATTAGACGAATAAAGGGGTCGAAAGATTCAGCATTTTATTTGAACCCTTTCAATCGAATCTTTCCCACCCTTGTGCAAAAAAAAACCGCGTCACTGCCGATTCCGTTCCTAAATGGGATGAAGCGTAAGCAAAGGGAGAGAAGGGGCACAGGGCCTTATTTTAATCCGTCGCTGATTTGATTGCGAGAATCAAGAGAGAGAGAGAGAGAGAAGAATTTGAGAATTAATTGTAAAATGTTTTTGACGTGACAGAATATTGAAAAATTATTTTAAATTAGAAGATGCAAGTTTTTTTTTATGGCATTTGGAAGCCATTGTCTTAAGAGAAAAAATGAAGCATTTTTATTGCTGGATGATAGAAATATTTAACCAGTGATAGAAAATATAAAGGAATGTCGTTAATATGTATTTTGAGACCGTTTATGAAATTCTTAAACTACTGAATGTACTTTTTATATAGTCCAAACCAAGATTTCTTATTGGTTAGTGTAGCCTTCTTTTAGAAATAAAAGCTTTAGCCACAAGAAGCGCGACCTCTACTCCCGTTCTAAGGCTTAGGAAAATTTTATTTCAATTATATTTATGTTATGTCTGAGTCAAAGTTATCTTGCGCTAGAAATAAAACTACTTTTTTATTTATTATTTATCACCATTTCGATAGTTCGACGAATTTCTCTTAATATTTTAAAATTCCAATCTTATCACACGTCTAGAACATAAATTAAAGTACTAACGTTTATGACTGTGGTTTGATTTCCTATTAATCTATTAGTCTGGATGTTAAATAGTAGTTTGGTTTAAATAAAATTAAATATTTTGTCTTAAAGCGCTTCAAATTAATAAATTTAGTGACAGTCCGTCAGCTAAAAAAAAAACTTGTACTAGATGTTGAAGCCGAGAAGTTCATCAACTCGACACGGGAGGCGACACTGATCAAGAGCGCCTGCTCGTTATGCAAAATCTCTCCAAATAAGATACTTTTTTTGCCTATTTAATAGGGATGAAATGGCAAAGGGCGAGTTTCATAACTCTAGTTTATATCTCTTTAAAAATATTTCCCATTGATAATTTGGTATGATGAATTAGATTCATAAATTACAAAACTAAAATGTTTAATTCTGGAGAAAATGATTTTCTATATTTTCAACAAAGAAAACAAATCTAACCTATTAACTAGACTGAAGAAGAGCTATAATTGAGTAACGATTTAAAAAAATCCTCTTTATATTCTTTTTGTGATTTTTATCGGCAAGATTATCTGTGAATCTTTTTTAAGTAGTTACTCTGTTCCAGTAAAAAAAAAAAGTAAATAGAATGAATTTCCCTCTCTCTGACATGAATGTCAGCGTATGGGGGGTTAAGCGGGAAGGTTTTTGATGTTCCTATAAAAGTCGGTGAAATATAAAACCGAAACATGCCCCTTAATTTTATGGCACACATTCTCAGATTAATTCAAATGTTGCAAATTGCACCGATCCTATTGTCTTTTCGGATTCTCGGTTTTTACTATTCCGGTAAAGGCAATTCCCTTTATCTCTCCATCTATTAATCCGAATCCATCTCTGTTCAATTTGAAAATGGACGTTTTATTCCTTCTGAATTACAAATAAAAGAATGTAAAAAAAAAAATAATTCATTATTTTACTATGAGTTTTTTTTTTTTTTTAATCAATTAAATGAATAAACAAATCGCTCAATTTATTAAATTAAACACAAAAGTAAATATTACTAGAAAATAAATAATGTATATTTAAAAAAGTTTTTTTTTATTTATTAATAGAGGAATAATATTTAATTAATTATTGGAGGGCTATTATTATTATTATTATTATTATTATTATTATTATTATTATTATTATTAGACTATTATTAGGGGTTTAAATATAATTTGGATTCGTGTAACAATTCATAAAAATTATTTGAGTTTATGCCTGTAAATGGTTTTATATAAATTTGTTTTGTTTCAATTTCTTAAAGTAATGTGAAATTTTATCGAAAAATTTTATCACACAACATTCTCTCAATCTTGGTTGAAAGTTATGTTCTATGTTACACATCAGGACTTTTGTTTGGTGTTGACAGATATTTAATTTTAGGTAATATAATACAGCAGAATTCAAGATGGTATAAAAATACAATAGAAAAATATTTATATCTTTAGTTCAATAACTAGCTACAAATGTGAGCGAAGCGAGCGCCAGCGAGCGGATTTTTACCAGCTACAAGCACTCGCTCCGCTTCGCTCACATTTGTAGCTATTGTAGTAAAAATAGAATTTATATTTTTAGTCTACTCATTTAAATTTTTGAACAGATCTAACCAACCTTTCCTCTAAAATTATTTTTCACTTCTATTTTACATAAAATGAATATTCTGTGTTTTTTTCTTGTCATTTTATATTCATAAAGTAAATAATATCATTTTAGCAATTACAATGTTGTATAAATAAAATAAAAATTCTAGCAAATTCAATACAATACAAACACAAGAAAAAATATGTTTTAGTCTAAAGTTTATAAAAATAAATTAAAAAATGTCAATACACAAAAACAAGCATATAATATAAGCAAAAACAAGGCAAAAATTTATACTGAATAATAATTTATATATATTGTCCCAATAGGACAAAAAATGTGTGTAGGCCTACTCTCTTATCATTTAGATGAAAATATGGGTTGATTAGCGACTCCTCTGAAAAAATATAATCAATTTAATATAAATATCGAAAAATAAAAAGAAAGAAAATTCTGAAAATAAACAATCGGCATTTCAAAAATTTGGTGTGATGGTCGCACAGCACACAACTTTCTCTTTTCTTCAATAATTGAAAGTGTTATAAAGTGTGCTTTAAACAATTTTGAGTGTAAAATGAGATAAATTTTAAAGAGCATCTAAAAAATAATTGATTTATGAATTTTAATCAAAATCGGTAAAGCGAATTTTGAGAAAATCGAAAAAGTACATCAGTAAAGAACTACTTATTTTTGCGCCTTAGTGAGATAGCTAACATAAATATAAAATTTCAACCTCGTGACACATTTCTTTCATACTTTATTTTGATCAGAGACAGACACACACACACTAGCACTGGACTCAGGGGACCCCAAAACGTATATATCCATTCGAAATCGAATTTTTAACAAGAAATCAATACTTTCTCTTTTTATATTAACATATATAGATGAAAGAGAAAGTAAATATTTCATTTATTAAAAGAAATTTTTAAAAGAATCATCATCTTTATCAAAAGAAGAGAATATAATCTGTCTATAATTTTATTTTATAATAAATATAGATTTATTTTTAACATTTCTTCTTCAAAGATCTTTTCCGAAACAGATTTCAACAAGTTTTTATATTTTCTTTTGTTGTTGTTTTTTGATCTTCCCTCCCACCCTTAATCGCCTTTTCCAATCTTGGCCAAACATTTCAAGAGATTTCTTTTTGCCAGGCGTTTTTTTTTTTTTTGCCTTTGGTTATTTTTCATCATTTCAGAGAGTGTTTTGATGAAATTATTATTATTGGTCAAGTAACTCTCTAACAAATATTATTTCCCCTATGCCAACTCGAAACCACTTAGGGGTTTTGAAGAAGGGCGTAGCATTTCAAAAAGAAAATAAAGAAAGAAAAGAAGAAAGTAGGTGCTACTAGAGATTTATCGAAGTAAAATTTTACTTTAAGAGAGTGGAATTTATTTGTATATAGGGTTAATAGTTTTTTTTTTTTTTTATGTTATTGTATTTGGTTACTCCCTTTGTCCGATCTTTCATTTCTAATAATAACACTAGTGTAACTTTTTTCGGATCGATTTTAAACGGACGATTAATTATCCAATTAAATATTTTTCTAAATAAAAAGGAATTGAAAAACGAATGAAAAAAAAAAATATTTACTTGAGATGTGGAACCTCAAGATGGCAACATTTTGAGCTGAAATCTGGAGACAATTAGTTTTAGCCTGCTTGACATTGGTCAGCCAAGTGAATTTTAATAAAAAGTATTTTCGCTCCATTCTAGTTTTCACAGCATCAGTGATCCCAAACAGGAGAATATTTTTGTTTTAGTAGATTTTGAGAATTTTTTTTATACCTTTAAAAGCATTTTCCTCTATTAAAAAATTAAATTGTGTGGTTTTATGAAACCACTAGTAAAACTTTTTTCGGATACTAGGCATTTAACTGAAAAAATAGGTCTATACTTAATTTATAAATATAAACAAAAAAACAAAATAATATAAATAATATTTTCATTAACAAACGAAACGACACTAATGAATTGGTGACCTCCCATCCCGCCCACACCTTCACTAGAGCTCTAGCGACAGTAGCGCACTCTCGTAGGTTAGTAAAGAAACCTGGGTGGGAGTCATCGGTGACGTCACGGCTTGTAACGCGACATGGGCGAAAAAATTTGAGGCGATGGAATAAAAGTTTCACTTAAATGGAGGAGGGCAGGCTCACTGGAGCAAAAAAATTAGCTGTATTTCATGGGGAGTATACTAAATTAAATTTTGATTAATCTTATTTATATTTTCCCAACACATACATAAACATTTTGTATATTTACTGTACACATATTAAGAAATTTAGTTTATGCTTAATGAATTTTCGTAGTGGAAATTTATTGACACCCCGGGAATGAACGTTTTGTAATGGAAAAAGCTATTTGCTACTAAATCAAAATGTTATAACCAATCTTTTCGTAACAGATCAAAACATATATGTTTTGTTCCGCCTCTCACTGCGTTTCTGTAAACAAACATTCTCTCTCTCTCTCTCTGTCTCTCTGAAATGCAAACAAGACAGATTGAAGCAAATGGCAACACCATTAAAAAAATCACGAGTTTATCTATATATAAAACTAAAACCAAATTCACATTAGTATACAACAGTGATCCTTAACTCAAATCAAATACAACGAAACTGTTTTGAATTAAAAAAATTTTTTTATCAATAATTGAAAGTAAATATGCATATGCAAAAATAAAACAGGTTAAAATAATAATTGAATAGACGGGCGCTAAATTTTATCGATCATTTTTCAATTTTAATATTCTTTTAAAATTTGAAATAAATAAAATCAAAAAAGTAAAGGCCGGTTACTTTTTACCTCTGCTGTATAACTGCGCAAGTATATCGTATTTTTTTTTGAAAATGACCAATAAAGTAAATATACAGAGCAAGTTAAGATTGAACGTGTAGTCGGAGTTTTATGATAGAACAAGACACTTGAGCGAACCAAATCGCTTGTCTTTTTACAGTCCAAAACCAGACTTTAGCAAGTATATCGGAGAAGTGTAGACGAGATATATTTAAAAAAAAAGTGTAAACTCGAGTTTGAAACAGATTAAACATTTTATTACATTTTGTTGTGATGAAGGGAAAATGCATATGATTATAGAGAATTTGATTGAAGTTTATAAAGGTAAACCGTGGAAAATTAATTAATCGAAAAAAAAACATTGAATTGGTTATTTCATTTTAGAATTATACAAGTATTACGTAAGCATGTTTAGCATTACCATTGCCTCATTTTATTTAGATATGAATTTTGATTTTATTTTAAAAACTTTTCTTTTTTTAAATGACTACACGACTACCTCCATTTTGTCAGCAAAAATAAGCAAATACCCCTCTTCCTTAGGCTTCTTATGTAATAGTAGATCTCCCCTTGCCTACCTACTAAGCAAACACCGAACTAATTTCTTTCATCCAAGGTAGACTATATAAATTTAAATCTATGGAACTTTGATATTTTTTAAACTGAAGGAAAATTTTTTTTTTTATCACATAGAAGAAATCCAAAATAATTCAATTAATTTTACAAGTACATGTTATTTAAATGAAATTTGTTATTATCAAATATACGACTTTAGTTTTCCCTACAAATTATTTACAAGAATTAATTCTGCTCCACTTTATAATTAATTTTATAAAAAAAAAAAAAAATTTTAAATGATAAACATTTAACTTCTTAAATACGATCTTTTAAATATCACCAGGACATAAACTTAAAATATTGTGAAATCAGCATTTAATTTTCATGACTAGATAAAAATTCGTGTTCATGTATATTCAGCTAGATAACTTCGGGATTATTTTTTTAATTTAAACCAGGTTATTCATTAACTAAATTTTATCAAATTACTTAAATTCATTAATTAAGGTAAAGGCACCAGTAGTGGACCATTTAAGAAAATTTTTTATTAATTTTCAGCACAGAATTTTTATTTTAATAAAGAAGCTGCTGGTGGAAGGCTTAAATTATTCACTGATATTTCTTTATTAAGAATATATAAGATACACTTTTATAAAGTTTTCCATTTTAAATAAATAAATATAAAACCATCTTAATTCGTTGGAGCTAGTAGTGGACCGTCTAAAACCTAATAATAGACCATGTTCAGCGCCAGTAGTGGACCCTCATCAATTAATTTTAATTTAGCCATTTAACTTGTTAGATTAAATGACTATGAGGATAAATGGAATAAAACGGGATAATAAAGTCAAGGACGTCATTTGACAGGGGGGGGGGTAGGGGGCAGTGCTCCCCCCCTCAAAGCTTTGGAAAAAATAGAAAATTTGAGCTTAGCCCCTAGATACAAACAAACTCACTCTCTCTCTTTATAAATAAGTATAGAAGATGTTCTAGATAAAAATATAGAGGTATATAAAATATATTATCTGTTTAAATGTACTTTTTTCAAGAACTCTTTTTCGCTTGAATTTTCTTCATTCTTTAGTTTCCTTTCAATAGCTTTTTCTATCTTCAACTGTTCAAGATCTTGCTTTTTCTTTAAATTCTTTTTTAAATATTCCTGGGGAAGCTTTCCTGTAACTACCGAAAGTTATGTTATATTGATCATCTCTCCTTTTATTTTTAGTTTATTTTTTTCATTTTGGCCATTTCATTTTTGCATTTTATTAGTGGACCATATCATAAACTAATGGTGGACCATGGGGTCTACTACTGAAATACGGTTAGTTAGCATTATAATTATTAGGTCTACATAATTTACTGGCTGCCAGAACATCGTAATTAACATTATAAAATAAAAATAAAAAATTCTAATTAATTCAGAAATGGACCGCCCCGGTCCATTTCTAGATAATCTGTAAGATTAACATACCAGTAATGGACCACCCCCTCCCTACTGTTCAAGATAAGGTTATATAGTAAAATATCGACTATTATCCTAGGTTATTATTCTAAGAAAAAATATATATATAAACTTTCCTTTAATTATTTTGTGGATGGTTAATATTTTAATATAGACAGCCAGCGATCCTTAACCAAAATAACTAGGAAAGAGCAATGTATAGTATGTCTTGCAAAACGCTGCACATAAAATGCGATAAAATGATAAAGTGATGAAGCGAGCATGCGCAAACTGCAAGAACAAGAAGCCAGATAACGTAACTTGAATATACATATAAAATCAACACTGCAAAAAATACCTAATCCTTATTTTATCAAAATCTCTGCCAAAAGGTCCATTACTGGTGCAGGGTCCATTACTGGTGCCTTTACCTTAATAAAAAATAAATAAAATTTCTAGTTCTCAATAACTTTAGTAATTATATTGAAATAAGTACACACATCTATTTAATTAAATGTATAAATAATATCATATATTTATCAAGAGTAAACATACTCTGAAAAAGTATTAGTAACAATTTTTTTTTATTTATCAATTGAATGAATCAACTTTATTTTCTCTTACTGAATTAAAAGTAAATATTAGGTATGTTAAGAAAGTAATTCAATTTATTATTAGTAATTTGAAAAAAAAATGAAATTAAAGCTCTAATATAAAATTAAGTAATGAACTGTTATTTGTGATTAGAAAATTACCTAGTTTAAAAAAAAGTTGCGACTTGCATGACGGGTAACCACACCAAATATGATACTTTTGTGTATTATTATTATTATCATTATTATTATGAGAGTTTTTAATTATAGACCACAATTTGTATTAATTATTTATTAAAAATATAAATACTGGACAACGTTTTGACTGCTTACTCACAATCAACGAAGATGGATATAGGCTTAATAAAATGTGGAACATTGTGTTGGACGAGAAAAGATATTAATATTTGATTATTGTAATAATTTAATAATAATATTTTGTACCAACTTTGTTAAAAAATTAAATTGAAAAAACTTATTGTAACAATCATGCTTTTATGTGTCTAACTTCATGGAAATGATTGTATATGTTTCTAACTTCATTACATATAAAATGCTACTAACTTCACGTAGGTGTCCCTTAGAGATTAGTTCACTTGAGTCGGCACAAGTGCACAATACGTGAAACGACTGTAGAATAAGTAGTCGAAACGTACAAAATTTATTTTTTTAATAAATAATTAATACAAAATGTAGTCTATAAATAAAAACTTCGATAATAATACAAATATCCCTTTATAATAAACGTGTTGCCAGGGGCGGCGCGTCCACTAGGCAAGCTAGGCGGCCGCCTAGGGCGGCAACCTGGAGAGGGCGGCAAAAAGGGAAAAATAAAAAAAAAATTTGCTTCCACAAGCGGCACCCGAAAAAAATAAAAAAATTTCAGTCCCGGGGGCGGCACACAGGAAAAAATTTTGGTTCCGCGGACGGCACACGGAAAAAATTTTGGTTCCGCGAAAAAAAAAAAAAAAAAAAAATTTTCGCAGAAAAATTTTTGAGATCAGGGAAAACTTTAAGGAGGGGGCGGCAAAATAAATTTTTAAAGTTTTTTTTTTTTGGGGGGGGGGGCGCAAAAAAATTATCCTGTCTAGGGCGGCAGAATAGCTTGCGCCGGCCCAGCGTGTTGCCTATATTATGATTTGTAAAAAAAATCTCTTAACTATTTATTTTAGTAGAGGAGAGATAATTGATTCAATTTTAGCTGAATGCGCTGTAGAGATTGTATGAACGGATTTGGTTCGAATCCTAGTGAGACCCTTTAAAACTCCCTTTTCCCTGGGCAATCCAGAGATTCGGGCTAACTTCACTCACAGAGGTATAAAATCAATAATAGAGATAGGGGTACACCGAGATATCTGAGAGAACTCGGTTGATCGCCTTGGGTCTTGGCAGGTAGACAACCCAATTGGCTCCAAGTAAATCCAACCAACAAATGCGATGAATTTTTCAATAGATAAAAAATTCAAGCTCAGGTGTTTAGGTGTGGTAGAAGTGGTTTTATATTCTAGAGAGCAACAAAATCATAATTAATATTAAATAAGGGTGTCCTGGCTATCAAAACATGTTTATATACAAGTTAAGAAATTTTTTTTTTCTTTCTCTATTATGTCATTCTTATTTAACATCTTTTTTCGAAGTGGAAAAAAAAATTATTCTTTTAAATATAAATAATATTCGGGGACTGTTATTTATTAATTAAAGCAAAATCTCGATTTAATGGACTAAATTTGGTTGGACTTTTTCAAATATTTTTCATCATCTAATATATTTATTTGAAATAATTGGTAGCCATTATGGAAATTCTCGTTAAACTAATTTTACTTTCTCTTAATTATACTTTTTATTGTTCCCGGGTAACATAATAAAATCCGAATTAATTGGACTTTTGTGTATGTGACAACAGCGAAGCATTAGGGTGTGTTAGGGCTGGACGGTAAACCGGTTTACCGGTAAAACCGGTAAAATTTTTTACCGAAAACGCGGTAAAGAACCTCTAATTCGGTAAAAACCGGTTTTTTTTCGAAAGTCGGTAAAAACTTATTTTTTCGGACGGTAAAAATTTTTGTTCCGCGAAAAAAATGTTCCGCGGCGGCAAAAAATTTCGGTTCCGCTTCCGCGAAAAAATGTGCCGCGGCGAGAAATTTCTGTGCCGCGAACGGCAGGAAAAATTGGCGTCTCTAAAAAAGGTAAAATATTTTTTCGGACGGGGAAAAATTTTGGTTCTGCGAAAAAAATGTGCCGCGGCGAGAAATTTCTGTGCCGCAAACGGCAGGAAAAATTGGCGTCTCTAAAAAAAAGATAAAATATTTTTTCGGACGGGGAAAAATTTTGGTTCCGCGGGAAAAAATGTGCCGCGGCGACAAATTTCTGTGCCGCGGCGCAAATTTCTGTTCCGCGGGCGGTAAAAAATTTTTACCGACTTTCGAGAAAAACCGGTTTTTTTTCATTATCGAGGTCGGTAATGAAAATCCATTACCGTCCAGCCCTAGGGTGTGTAGCGTTTCGTATCGTAATGCTTTGAGTAGCACGATAGAGCCTATAGAAGTTTCACTTAAAGAAAATCACTAAGAGGAAAAATTGTTATCTATATAGTAAAAGTATTCTTATAAATTGGTCAGAGTCATAACTAAAAATTAAGGTGTAACCACACAAATAGAAGGATTATCTAAGCTGATATAATATGCAAATTATTTTTTTTCTTGTCTCTTGAAAATTACAATCACTCAGTCAATATAGAGATAAGTGAAAATTCCATTATCAATCATATACATCCCCCCCCCATCATGAAATAAATATCTTAAAAGATACTTAAAAACTTATTCAATATGAAATATGACTACTCAACAACTTGGGATTGGCTAAAATTTCTAACAATGAAGACCTGTTCATTATTACTTAAAATTGTTGAAGTACTGTGGCTGTAGGTTTACTGGTGATAGAGTCAGAAAAATAACAAGACGTTTGCACCCAAATTTTCTTTTATTAGATTTTTGCCCTCATGGCTGACGTTTCAGCCTGAGGACTAGAGCGACAACATTCACAACCACTTCTGTTCTGCTTACAGCTTAAGGTAAAGAAATAACTTTAAGGTAAAGAATTTCTGTTGCTGTGAGCGATCCATACGCTGAATGTTGTCGCTGTTTATAAAAAAAATCCACATTTTATTATTGCCAGCCGGCTCTGAAGATGGCCTAGATCTCAGGCCGAAACGTCAGCCGTGAGAGCAAAAATCTAAATAAAAGAAAATTTAGCCGTCTTATTATTTTTCTGACTCCATCATCACTTTAAATTGTGTTTCTTAGATAATATATTTTTTTTTTTAATCAAATAATTCAATCTTTAATTTCGTTCTATTTATCAGCTGATCATGTTCTTTATTTAAAGTTCCCTTAAATATTCACTTTCTCCAAGTTAAAATGTATTCTGAATTATTTTTTTTTCTGCTTTTTCCCATCCATTTACTTTCCCACTTTCCTATTAAACCATGAGTGAGATATCGAAGCTGATATTCCATTGATAGTGTTGATATATATTTATCAGCTCGTAGTCAGAGTGTTGGTGAATTTTCAATTAGCTAATTTGCTATTGGTTCAATGCGTTAAAACGCAGTACACATCGGCAAAATGTTCAAGCATACATACTAACATACAACATACTAATACCCATCCCGAGTATGAATTGAGCCATGGACTCACATCGCGGCTCGTATTCAATGGCTCGTTGTAGAAATTATTTGAAAATTTCTATATTTCCAAGCTAGTTTTCACATATGTATTATGAGATAGACAAAGTACAATGAGTATTTTGTTCCATTCAATGCATTCAGGGTGCGATTAAGATTGTATTGTTAATATTCATAATGTTTTAGCATATTTCAACAAAAAAGATAATAGAATTATCAACTTCTCATCCTGCCCTACAAATAATAAGATATTACTATGATACATAAAAGGGATTATGCCATCAATCTTGGTTTATTATTTAATAATTAATAAAATAAATAAATGTCATCACTTCCTAAAATAAAATGCATCAAAATTTTATAATTTTTAAGAATTTTATTTATCATATAAGATATTAATACTGTATTTATTATACATGATAATCGGACTAGCAAGGAACCGGACCCATATCCCTTAAAACATTCTTCTCGTCTATCTTTTTTTTTAATTTGTCTAAATTATTATATTTAACACATTTATGAGTTTAGTTATTTGATGGTGGGCCAAACGTCCCATGGCTCCCGGGAATTAAACCCAGGATCTCCAGTCTCTCAAGAGATTGTTGTTGGTCTAGAGCAGTGGTTTCCAAACTTCATGTTACCACGCCTCCCTTAAAAATAATGAATCTTATGACGCCTCCCTCCCCCTCCCCCATTTTATAAAATAATACAAAAACAAAAATTTTTAATGCTAAAAAATATAAATTTATATAAAAATATTTTTTTTATTTATTCTTATTTATATTAAAACTAGCAATCATTTGGAAAATTGGTCCTGGTGACCAATATTTGCGCCTCCCCTTAGACTAGTCCGCGCCTCAAAGTTTGAAAAACACTGGTATAAGGGTATTTAATGGCTGGTGGACTTGGTATCAGGAATGAAAGTTAGAAGAAAACGCAACCAGAATTTTTTCTTTAAAAATATATTTTAACAGCTTACGTTTCGGCCTTGGTAAAAGCCATCCTCGGATGACCACTAACATCTCCGAGGATGGCTTTGACCAAAGTCGAAACGTCAGCTGTTAAAATATATTTTTAAAGAAAAAATTCTGGTTTCGTTTTTTCTAACTTTCATTCCTGAAGAAAAATATTTTTCTCAAATCTTATTTTCACGCCCTGGGGGGTGCCTAACTTAAATATAAAATTTTAACCTCCTAGCTCAATTTCTTCATGCTTTAAATTGAACCCAAACAGACACACAGACAGAACATGTCGCGAAAACCACTTTTTTGGATTCAGGGGACCTCAAAACGTGTATTTCCATCAAAGTCTTGACATTGAATTTTTGACATGAATCCAATACTTTCTCTCTATATATATGTATATTAATTTATACATATAAGTAAGAGAAAGTAAAAATTCAAATCCGAATTGAGATTAGTTCTATATACAAAAAGATGCGGTAACTCACCCCAGTAAAATTCTAAGTAGACTAATCATATCTTACTTTTCTACCTAATGAAAAAAAATCCCTACAAAATTCTGCACGGGATTCGATGGGTTCCTAAGTTACCCAGTGTTATTATTATCTGTTTATGAGAGTTTTGAGATCTTCAAAAATTAATTCCGCCCCAGTAATAAGAAATTTTAGAATGACATTAAAATGTTTCTACCCCACTATGGTATTTGCTAAATATTGAATATAAATTTTAACTCAAACGGAATGCACCTATTTTTTAGTAAAAGTATTAAAAAACATTAATATCTTTATGCATTATAGGGGATGGGGCATTAACCCCCCTGGTTAATGCCTTCATACCTCCTCCCCCCCCCCCCTTTAAGGAAAGCCTTCAACGCGAAATTACTCTCAAAATAATTTAAAGACATTTATAAATAATTATTTTTATTTTTATTTTGAAATTATTTTATTTTAATTTTCAACCCTTAATCCACCCCTGTGTAAAAGTATATTAAGGAAATTTGATTAACAAAAATATAGGCCATATAGAAAGAATATATTGGTAAATAATGGCAGTCCGAAATGGATACCAAATGGCTTAAATAGAAATGCCTGAACCCCCAATATTATCAATATATTATTAATTAATTACGGTTGTCGTATAAAGTCTTAAATGGCCTGAGTTGCCGTGTGAATGTGTGTGTGAGTGTTGAGTGTGAATGAGAAAAAAGTGTGAATGTTAAAAAAAAAAAAGTTAAAAAATAAAAAACTAATTTTTTTTTTCAATGACACCTCCACTCCCCCTCCCCCTTTCAACAGCTTATATTCACCCTCTACCCTTAGTGAAATACAAAATATTTAATTTCATATTCAAAAGAATCATTTTTCGCAGTCAAATTATTTGTTTCTATAATTTTTTTTTTTTCAACGATAAAATGCATAATAATTACCTTAATAAGATGATCAAAAGGGTGTGCTGGCTGACGGGGTGGTCAGAGTGGGTTGCACTATATTAATTATTCACTTTGATTCACTTTAAACACAACTTGAAAAGAGAGCAAGGAGCAGGCGCGCCTGCCGTCAGGCCACACACTGGACTGAACGAGAATCTCGACTCTCTCTCTGTTTGTATAGGAATAAAACAGATGAAAATAACAATTCCCTTTTTATTAAAAGTAAAAAAATACTTTTTTCTCTAATCTAACTTTATTTATAACTGGAAAAAAATGTCAACAAGTGATTTGGAATATTCCAAGGCCTTTCTTAAATAATCAACCCTTCATTCCCCCCCCCCCTAATCAAAATAATAATCAACGCTATTTTTTGAATGTTTTCTATTTATTTGGCTTCGATTTAGTTAAAAAAAAATTAAAAAAACATTTTTTTTAATTTTTCAACCCCTAATCGAATTTTTTTTTTTTTTTTTATCTTTTCGGCAACTTAGGCCATATAAGACTTTTTACGATAACCATTATTAATAATATATTCATGTTGGGGTCCAGGCATTCTTATTTATGCCATTTAAAATCCAATCTTAATAAATAAAATAATTAACAATGCTATCGCCTTCGGCGAGCTTCGCGTCTAGTCAGAAAGAAATTAAAACCCTGAAAAACTTCCCTGGATCCGCCTTTGGGTTTTACACATAGTATAATTTTCTATATTACAATGCCTCCCTTAAAAATATTTTAATCGTATGACGTCCCCCATACAAAAACAAAAATTTTTAGTACTAAAAAATATAAATTTATATAAAAATATTTTTTTTATTTATTCATATTTATTATTTTAATTAAAAACTCCGTCCCAGAATCTTCTAAATTTTATTATTTTATTTATAAAACTAGCAATCATTTGGAAAATTGAACTTGGTGGCCAAATTCGCGCCTCCCCTTAGACTAGCCATCCAATACCAATAAATAAACATACTCAGAAATATAATTTTATTTATGACTTGTCAAGTCCGAATCGAGATTATTCTTTGGATATTAATATCTTTATCATAAAAGATGTTATATCTCGAAAATTATTTAACAAAATTATCATAGAAGAAAATTCGCACAACAAATAAATGAATTTTTAATTTGCAATTTAAAATAAACTTTTCTCTTCTAGAAACTATTCAAGTATATAAAATGTCTTCTCGATAGTTATTTTTAAGAGTTGCAAAATATCTGAATAAAGTTTATCTAAGTTGGACAAAAGCAGCATCAGCTTGCTTGTTTTACTTTCCCGTAAACATATTTACATAATTTCTTTACTAAGAAACCCTCGAGAATTTTTCTTTTTTAATCGAAATTTTAAATCAACCTGTTTTTCCCTTGGAAGAAAAAAAAAATGGTAATTCGCTCGGTTAATAACTGCTCGATTACACTGTTGTTGCTGCTGACAAAGCCCAGGGCTCGTAATCGCATGTTAACAAGGACGCATTTCAATGATGAAAAGGCAGAGAGATAAACCCAGGAAAGGACCGATACTCAAAACGAATAGATAAATCATCGGGATTTATTCGCTCTTGCCAATTTCGTCAGCGAAATTCGCATGGAGCTCTGCATAATTCGCATCCATTCTCCATCTCACTCGAATTATTCCTCTTAGGAATTTCACAAACAACAAATTGGAAAATCATTTATAAAAGATATGAAATGTTAATATCAATCAAATCAAAACAAGAAAAAAATAACGGAAGAAAAAAATTGAAATTCACTTTGTTGTGAATCTTGTCTTTTTGGCATCATTAAAGAATTGGCAAATCAGATTTAAGATATTCTGCCAGAAATAAAGGATCATTATTGCCCTAGTATCACAGGATCGATGGCCTACTAGACTCCTTTACGTCACGCTGATAAGGTTTAGAGTTAACCATGGCTTGTTTCCTGCCTATTGGTATAAGATTGGCATAAGGCGGGAAATATGATTGTGATGATACTACTTGGGGATTCATCAATCACATTTTTATCGCATGCAGAAATATGTGAAGTTCAGTTGACCTTTGGAGGAGGTTCTCGAGGATGAAGGCTGCTGCTACAGACCGTTCAATTTGTCGTCGGCTAAAAAGCCTCAGAGGCCTCGGAAGTGTATACGGCACTTGCCAGATTTGTCTTCTGAAGTAAGATAGCGATATGAGTTGTTATCCACACTAGTTATATATCTATTTATTTATTTATATTGTTATCTATTAATTTATTATCTATACTGAATTTATTCTGAAAATAATTGAAAGTGTTTGGGAGAGAGTGATTGTGAGGTTTTAAAAAGTGTTACGTCTGGCTAAATGGCATTCACCGAAAACCAACAAGGCTAATAAGAAGAAGAGAAAACTTTAATAAAATAACAATCCTGCTTTTCGTTTAATAAGTCAAATTTTTAATCAGTAAGGGTAAGTACCAAATAACAGGAACAGCAAATAATAAAATAATAAGTTTATTGACAAAGATGTTGAAGAATATTTTTTTTTTAAATCTGGTGTGAATTTCGCACAGAACACAACTTTCGATTACCGGTACCGAAGGTAAGAGAAATTTGTGTTCTGCTTGTCTCACCAGATTTTTCGTGTCGACATATATTTAGTTTCCGCCGATATATTATTGTAGAATTCAAGATGTAAAATTTATAACTATGGGAAAATATTTATATTTTGTTACTATGGCAACCATTTCTCCTATCCGTCCTATGAAGTTCAAGAGTAAAGTGGTCTTTAATCAATTTTAGGAGCAAAATGAGAATATACATTTTAAAGTGCATCTAAAAAATAATTGATTTTTGAATTATAATTAAATCGTTGAAGCGAACTTTGAGAAAATCGGAAAAAACTGAAAAAGTAGTAGTCAGTAAAGTATTAGTACTCTTTGGCCGATTTTGTTTAAAAGCTTATTTTCACGCTCCACGAGGGTACAAAACTTAAATATAAAATTTCAACAAAAAATAAATTACAAAAAAAACAAAAAAAAAACTCTTGAAAATTTAGAAACTAAAATTGTTATGTGATTGTGATTTGCTTAATCACACCATAACTTTTTGTTTATCAGTATTAACAAAGATAACTCACCCCCTAAATAATAATAATAAAAATAATAATATCTATTATTTTTGTTATAATAATTTCCGTTTTTAATTTAAACTAATGACTATTGATGAAGGGATAAAAAGAAAATTTTATTAAACCACTCGCGCCCCTTTCCATTGCCCTCATCATCAGTCAAAAAGAAACGTTCATAATCTAAAAACAAATAATTTGAAGAATTCCAATATATTCTAATGAATATCCTCTCCATCTCCACCATCCTCTATGCTTAATATTAAGTCGAACAATTTTAATGAAAAAATAATTTCCAAATCTGTCGAGCAATCAATATAAACATTAATTTGAACGTGCTCTCTTTCTTTTTCTCTCTTTCCATTCTACGATTTTAGAATGGGGGGTTTAATTCCTGATACTGCATACCCTTTCCCCTTGAGGGCTCTGACTCTAATTAATTTTCCCTCCAAAACTCGTCGACGACCTTAAGGAAGACGATGTTTTTTCGTAGCAAACACAACCTCCAACCCTTTTTTTGGGAATGGGGGCTCCGCCCCCGCCATCCACTTCAATTAATCTCTCGCCAGCGCCTCTCGTCCCTCTTTTCGAAGCCCTTTTCTCTAAACAGCCCCGGACTTCATCTTTTCCAACAGGAGAAGAGAGAAGACCTGAACCTTCTTGACCCTTTTGCCTCGGGTCAAAATTAGGCCTTCCTTCTCTGATAAGAGATAGCGTGAAACGGACCGTAATTTTCTTTTTCGCTTGAGAAGTATTCATTAGCGTGAATGAAAAACATTTGAAAAATGCTTAATAAGAGAGAGCGAAATATTGTATTTTTAATTCGACAAATGAAAAAAATATCTTGTTTGTAGAGGTCATTAATAAGAACAAAGAAAGATAATTAGAAAACGATTAAATATTTGGAAATATCCAAGGAGCGAAGAGAGTAATGGACCCACACAAGGTGAAAAAAAGTTTCATTTGGTACCCCATTTGGGGATTAGAATATTAATTCTTAGTGAAGGAAAAGTTTAAATGAAAACTCTTGTATTTATTTTGCATTCAGGATATCATGAGATATGTAGGTAATTAAAAAAAAAAAAAAAAATTTCAAAATCTATTATAAATAAAAAAAACTGATGACCGCACATGTCACACCTTCCTCTTACATTTGGTACAAGAAAGTTGTAAAACATACCAGATTTTTTTTTAAAACATACTGTATTTAGTTTCTGATGGAATACAATGTCCATAAGATAAATTTTGTCATTTTGTTTTTTTCGTTCATTTTGGGCTCAATGATTTTACATTTCATTTTCCCAGTAGAATAATAAATAATATATCCTGCATTCAGGATACTATAGTCTCAAGTCACACGGTAGCTCTTTAACAAATCACTTTGTGAATGGTTATATAGTGGACAAAACACACTCTGATTTTCAATATGCTTTTCAAATGGGATTTAAATGTTTACAACTACTCAAATATTTGTACCAGTACTAAGCAATAGAATTCTAAATCCATTTTGATTTAAAACAACGTTTTGCGTTTTACCTTTTCATATATTAATAATTAAATAGTTTCAGTATTATTGTTTGTTTGTTTTTTACTTTCTCTTACCTCTATATATATGTTAATATATATATATAGAGAGAGAAAGTATTGGATTCATGTCAAAAATTCGATGTCGAGATTTTGATGGATATACACGTTTTGAGGTTCCATGAATCCAAAAAAGTGGTTTTCGCGACTTAGTATGTCTGTGTGTTCAATTTAAAGCATGAAGGAATTGGGCTAAGAGGTTGAAATTTTATATTCAAGGTGCGCGTCTCGGGGTGCTAATTTTGGGAGTTTCCAGCGGCCACAATTTTGAAGCTATCGACCTCAATTTTTTTTTTAAATTAAAGCTATTTAAAATATCTACAAATAATAGAAGCCCTCTTTTTGATTTTCGAAAAAAAATTTTTTTTTTAGATTAATCTCATTAAATAAAAGATATTTAAAAAAAAAAAGGAGCTCTATAAGTTGTAGATAATTAAATTAGTAATCATTGTGTTCAAAAATAATTAATTTTCTACCCTTAATTAATTAGCTGGAAGCTCTAGAATGAAATGGAATAACTCCCTTATATTCCTATGGGGAACACTAACGCCATCTCTTGCCGCCTCGAATCAATCGTGTTTTAACGGTTTTTCGAGACGCGCACCTTAAGCTAGGAACCTCCCTGAAGCGTAAAGATAAGCTTTTGAACAAAATCGGCCAAAGAGTACTAGTACTTTACTGATGTACTTTTTCAGTTTTTTTCGATTTTCTCAAAATTCGCCCCATAGATTTTGATTAAAATTCATAAATCAATTATTTTTTAGATGCTCTTTAAATGTATATTCTCATTTTACCACTTTACTCTTGTACTTCTTAGAAAGATAGGATTGGTGGTGGTAACAAAATATAAATATTTTTCCATATTTATAAATTGAATTCTAATATATCGGTGGAAACTAAATATATGTCGACTTAAAAAATCTGGTGTGACAAGTACAGAACACAATTAACGAAGGTAAGAGAAAGTTGTGTTGTGCGGCCAGTTACACCATATTTTTATTTTCAAATATTTTTTTGATGATTCCTCGCAACTTCTTATCTTAATATTTATTGACAATATTTTGTAAGGATCTCTCTTCTAACCCGATAAAAGCACAATACAAACGTGCAGGATTTAATAATACCTTCTCCCTAACACTTGCTCCACAAATATACAATATCCGCTTTCTGGAATTTTAATAAAAGGCCAAGGTGAACTTGGAATCAACTATCGGGGAACATCTGCACTAGAGAATTTTAAGCTTATCGGTCGGTCTCTTAAACAAGCAGATTATTTCAACTAACTTTTTTAATATGGAAAATTAGGAAGGGGTAATAATTAAATAAGTGATTCACGAGTTAAGTCCAGAAGACAATAAAAAATTAAAATAATTATAAATATTTTGCGCTTTCGGCATCTGAGTATCGTTTATAGGCCTAATATACCGAACAGACTTGAAAAGTCGTGATTGAAAGCATAATACATAAATAGACCTTCAAAAATATTGACTTTTTCCACAAACACATCATTAAAGTCTATTATTATTAATAAATAAGTTTATCCCCTTAATGAAGATACATTTCATTAAAACTCATAAAAAAATACGAACGCAAGATCTCTTAATTAAATTCTAGGTTTATATCCAGAAACACTTAACCTCTAAGCTAATGGATAGATCACGTGCCTAATTTTTTTTTCAACTTTTTCTTCGACTACTAACTCATTATTAATGCCCATGTAACCGTATCGGTTTTAATAATTGAAAATCTATTCCTTAATTCTAATATTAATTAACTAATTTTTATAGCTAAAAAATTATATTTGGTCTCAACATTTAATTTCACCCTGTCCGATGTGATGTCAAAGCACCTTTGAGATTTGAAGTTGTATGATATTTACAATTTTTTTTTTATATTTGATAGACATTTTCGTTAAAGGAAAAAAAAAATTAAAAAATTAAACATTTTATCTAAAAAAAAAAAAAAAAATAATTGAAGGATTGACATTTCCAATTTTTTGTTTTCTCTCAAATATTGATACTCTACTTTTGATTATACTATTTTTTTTTTTTATTTATTTAGAAGTGGATACTCCATCCCCCGAAAATGCTTTGACATCAAAACGTCACAATTTAAACTAATGTTATTGTAAATAGAGAGATACATAATTCCCTTTCATGCCAAATGATCGAAAATATAGTTAAAGGGTTTAGCCTATCAATTTCTCCTTCCACTCTTCCAATTTGTCAATATTTTTTTTTTTTTTTGTGTGTGCGTCAACTTATATTTATTTAAAAAAAAAAAAATATGATTAGAGTTAGATTGGTTTCGTAAAAAAAAAAATTTAATTTTTTCGTCTCTCATGAAATATCATTCGAATAAATAAATACAAACACTAATATGCAAGGCTAGTATTTTTTTTCTTTTCAATTTTCTGATTATAAAGAAAATTATTAAAAAAAAAACTGATAATTATTCCCCTGGCAACTCTACGAAGAGAGGGAGTTGCTGTGACATCCCGTCCTGTGGAAGGGACGTAAACAAGGTTCCCTTTCAGTGATGCTTTCTTTGAAAGGAGTCGGTGCTGAGGGAGTTCCTCCTCGAACTAGGACATCCTCGACATTCATTGTCGAGATTTTGATGGATATACACTTTTTCAGGTCCCCTGAATCCACAAAAGTGATTTTCGCAACATGGTCTGTCTGCCTGTGTGTCGGTTGTCTGTGTGTGTTCAAACCATGAATAAATTGAGCTAGGAGGTTCAAACTTTATTTTTAAGCTAGGAACGTCCCTGAGGTGTTAAAATAAGCTTTTGAACAAAATCGGCCAAAGAGTACTAGTACTTTACTGTTGTACTTTTTCAGTTTTTTTTTTTTTCGATTTTCTTATAATTCGATCCAACGATTTTGATTAAAATTCAAAAATCAATTATTTTTTAGATTCTCTTTAAAATATATATTCTCATTTTGCCCTTGAAATCTTCTGAAGACCACTTTACTCTTAGGCCTACTTCAAGGGAAGATAGGAGAAATGGTTGCCATCGTAACAAAATATAAATATTTTCCCTCTTTATAAATTTTACATCTTTAATTTTAATATATCGGCAGTCCCTCGGGCTTGGCTTAGTTGGTAGCGAGCCTGCCTTGTATACCAAGGGTCGAGGGTTCGGATCCCAGGCAGTCCGATGATTTTATTTAAGCCATTTGGATACCAAAGTCGTTTAAAGTCTTATATGGCTGAGTTGCCGAAAAGACTGAATGGGAAAAAAGTGTGAATGTTTAAAAAAAAAATATATATATATAGGCCTATATATCGGCGGAAACTAAATATATATCGACACAAAATATTCTGGTGTGCTACCAGTCACACCAGATTTTTATTCTTTAAAAAATTTAGACGCTTTAAAGATCTCTTTAATTTATAAATCACTCAATTTCGATCGCGGCCGGGAGCAGGGCGTGGTCCAGGCCCACTCTGTTCGTATGTATGTAAATCTTGCCTGTGCATAATGATAATGACTGAATGACATCCTCTTCCATTGTCTCCAAATTCAATCCGACTGGACCAATTAAAAAGTCTAGATCTCTCTCAGATATTTTTTTCTCTCTCTCTTTTGATTTAATTAATTTCTGAAATGAATCAATTCTCTAAATGGATAAAATAGGCCTATATGTAAATCGGTCGTTTGTAAATTTCTTTTTTTTTATTTCTAACGAGAAATTCAATTCTATTAGTAAATGAAAACTTTTATTGTGTTATTGTTTATGGGCTATTCGTCTGAATCATGAAATAGAGATATAATTTTTGAATTTAACGTGGAATGATTTAATCAGATAATTTTTTTGTGTCCATTTATTTTCAAAATGAAAAATGAAATGACCTGCTGCATTGAGTCAACGTTTCGGTAATAATTTTCTGTCTTCATCAGACTTGAAATCTTTTATATGATTATATACAATGCATCATATTTTGTCATTTAACAGTCGGATGTCGATCAAGATTTTGCGAAATTTTCTCTATTGATGCTGAAAGTATTTAATATTCACTCAGGCAAATGTTCGATTTAAAATTTAATTGAGTTTTATTAATTAAATATAATCCATTTATAGTATAAAAAAATTTTCATCCTATTATCAAAAATAATTTAATTTAATTTATTCTCTCTATTGAATATATTATGTATACAATTTTAAGACAAAAGAGTTGGAGTAAAAGATGGAGGATTGGTAGATAAATGAAGGAGAACTTTGAAAGCTAAATCAACAAAATAAATATAAACAATATTATACGGGTTTGACTTCTTAGGAAAATTAATATCCGTAATGATAACAGTACAGGATCAAACAATCAAGATTGTATGCTGGTAGGGAAATCTTATTTACATGTTTTCATTATTATTTAGATTAAGAAAATATACATGTGGTTTTAAAACTTTAAGAAAATTCAATTATAAAAAATAAATGTATCTACTTAAAAATATAATTTTGATGAAACCACTTCCTCTTCTAATTAAATATCCCTTTAGGCTTACTTCACACTTTTCTACTTCGTTCAACGCTAACTAAATCATAAATTAGTATAAAGAGATCGTCGCTCCCTCCAGTGGCGGATCCAGAGGGCTTTCCCGGGGGAGGGGGTGATCTGGTGTCATTTTGGTAAGAAATATCATCTTGATTTTAATTTCATACCGGGGATCCCTTTAATTAATTTTTTGTTCATTATTTTGTACATCTTTTGTTTGAAAAACATTTAGGACCAGTTGCATCTAACAAGGTCCCTAGATTTTGGTTAATTTCGCTACATCATCTGGAGTGATGAAACTGGCATTTATTAACCAATTTTTACGGCATTTGGAATATATTTAAATAATTTAATTTTAGAGTTGAAAGTTAACCATACTGACTCGATCATAAAGCAAGAGCTCTCCTTTCAGGAAAAGAAATTTTTTTAATATTTCTCATAAAAAATATTTATTTAAGTTGTTTTGTGTGAATATTTTTTTGTTGGTCGGCTAAACGCAACGAACCCCGGATCTCCAATAAAACTCCGATGCCCCGGATGATGAAATTGAACCCCCGATAGACAGGAGATCATGGGTTCGATTCCCGGGGGTCATGAGATTTATTAAAAATTAACACGTAACCCTTTGAAACTCATCTTCAGAATGATTTTACAACTTGTAAAACTAATGTTTTTAATTTTTTAAATTTTCATTGGCTATATAGGCCAACATACAGAAATGTTTCAACAGTTTAAATTTAAATGTTTAAACATTTAATAGATAAAGCGCTAATACTTTGCTAGGGTTTAATCAATAATTTCAATTTGTATTTGTTTCATACTTATAAAAAAATATTTTTCTATTAGAGATATAAAAGAGACATTTTTCGAATTTTCATTACCTTGTTTCAACTTTTTTTTTTTTTTTTTTTTTTTTTTTTGTCAATAGATTCAGTGATAATTCAAACCCAAATCTTAGAGAAAGAAAGAGAAACTTTTTATTTCAATAATAAAAAAGTTGATTGTTTTCTTTATAAGGCCTAAGTTGAAACTCACTCGAAACCAAAACATCGAGAAAAAAAAGGCTAAGAAATCTTAAAGAAAAAAAAAGGTTCATAAAATGGAAATGGCTAGTTGCTGTTTGTGCTCTCTCCGTTTGATTATACCTTTTTAATATTATGGCAGACATCATATCTGATATAAAATTCGAGTCAACTCCCATTCCTTTCTTATATTATTTCTCTTTACTTTAAAATATATTTTTTTTTCTGACCTAAAAAGAAGTTTTAAGAAAAGAGAAATACATATAAATACAGTAGGGCTATATATACAGTATCAATAATATTTAAAGAAAATAATTTTTGTTTGGATGAAAGTTTAAATCAAGGGCGGATACAAGGGGGGGGTAAAGGGGGTAATTACCCCCCCGAGATTCGAAAAAATACCTTTTTTTCGCAAAAAAATGTATTTTTAATGTAAAATTTTTAAAATTAATACTTAAAAATTTGATGTGTATTTATATTCTAGCAAACAAGTACAGAATGCGCTTTTAAATTACCGAAATTAAAAAAAAATAGTGTGCTGTGCGACGAGTCACACCAGATTACCCCCCCGAGAAACACCTCTGGATCCGCCCTTGGTTTAAATATATAGGGTTAGAGAAAGTAAAAAATATCTGAAATTTAATCATTTGGAAAATAATAAATTTCAATAAAGGGGTTGATAATATACTGCGCTTTTCCCAAAATTTTTTGACCGCAGCCCGGTTAAAATTTTTCGAGACCCTAATGGAAAAAAAAACATTTATTTTAAAAATTAATTTTATTTTTTAATAAAAAATCAAGTTATTTGTTTGTGTGCTATATGAAAGAATACAAATACATTCCTTGACACTATTCCTAGTGTCTAACTAGGCAAAAAAAATATGTAAAAAAATTTTTTTTGTGTTTTTAACAATTTTTTTAAGCGTTAGGCTTGACAGATTTCTGAAATTTTCAACCGGGAATGCACCCCCCCCCCCCCGTGTCTTTAGAGAGTAGTCTATTCCCAATGTTATGAACCAATGGTTACTAATTATGAACCTAAACCAGAGATATTAATAAATAAGACAATCATATAAATTTAAACATTTTATTTCTTACACTAGCTGCGGTAGGGTTGCCTTCGGCAACCCTACCCCGCTAGGCCCTGGCGGGCGGCGTCTCGGGATGTGACTAAGAGTTGTCCAGATAAATGTATTTTAATTAATTATGAAAAAGAGTTTTTATTTTTTATTTTAAATATTTGATTAATATATTTTTCAATTATTTACACCCTAAGGAAGCGTAATTTTAAATTTTATTAAAATCGAATGAAAAATAAATTTCAGGGGGGGGTCAGGGGGGTGATTGAACTTTCTGATGTCTAAAATACCATTTTTCAATTATTTACACCCTAAGAAAGCGTCATTTTAAATTTTATTAAAATCGAATGAAAAATAAATTTCAGGGGGGGTCAGGGGGGTGTTTGAACTTTCTGATGTCTAAAATACCATTTTTCAATTATTTACACCCTAAGAAAGCGTCATTTTAAATTTTATTAAAATCGAATGAAAAATAAATTTCAGGGGGGTCAGTGGGGTAATTGAACTTTCTGGGGTCTAAAATACCATTTTTCAATTATTTACACCCTAAGAAAGCAACATTTTAAATTTTATTAAAATCGAATGAAAAATAAATTTCAGGGGGGTCAGGGGGGTGATTGAACTTTCTGGGGTCTAAAATACCATTTTTCAATTATTTACACCCTAAGAAAGCGTCATTTTAAATTTTATTAAAATCGAATGAAAAATAAATTTCAGGGGGGTCAGGGGGGTGTTTGAACTTTCTGATGTCTAAAATACCATTTTTCAATTATTTACACCCTAAGAAAGCAACATTTTAAATTTTATTAAAATCGAATGAAAAATAAATTTCAGGGGGGTCAGTGGGGTAATTGAACTTTCTGGGGTCTAAAATACCATTTTTCAATTATTTACACCCTAAGAAAGCGTCATTTTAAATTTTATTAAAATCGAATGAAAAATAAATTTCAGGGGGGTCAGTGGGGTAATTGAACTTTCTGGGGTCTAAAATACCATTTTTCAATTATTTACACCCTAAGAAAGCAACATTTTAAATTTTATTAAAATCGAATGAAAAATAAATTTCAGGGGGGTCAGTGGGGTAATTGAACTTTCTGGGGTCTAAAATACCATTTTTCAATTATTTACACCCTAAGAAAGCAAGATTTTAAATTTTATTAAAATCGAATGAAAAATAAATTTCAGGGGGGGCAGGGGGTGATTGAACTTTCTGGGGTCTAAAATACCATTTTTCAATTATTTACACCCTAAGAAAGCGTCATTTTAAATTTTATTAAAATCGAATGAAAAATAAATTTCAGGGGGGTCAGTGGGGTAATTGAACTTTCTGGGGTCTAAAATACCATTTTTCAATTATTTACATCCTAAGAAAGCAACATTTTAAATTTTATTAAAATCGAATGAAAAATAAATTTCAGGGGGGTCAGTGGGGTAATTGAACTTTCTGGGGTCTAAAATACCATTTTTCAATTATTTACACCCTAAGAAAGCAACATTTTAAATTTTATTAAAATCGAATGAAAAATAAATTTCAGGGGGGTCAGTGGGGTAATTGAACTTTCTGGGGTCTAAAATACCATTTTTCAATTATTTACACCCTAAGAAAGCAACATTTTAAATTTTATTAAAATCGAATGAAAAATAAATTTCAGGGGGGTCAGTGGGGTAATTGAACTTTCTGGGGTCTAAAATACCATTTTTCAATTATTTACACCCTAAGAAAGCGTCATTTTAAATTTTATTAAAATCGAATGAAAAATAAATTTCAGGGGGGTCAGTGGGGTAATTGAACTTTCTGGGGTCTAAAATACCATTTTTCAATTATTTACATCCTAAGAAAGCAACATTTTAAATTTTATTAAAATCGAATGAAAAATAAATTTCAGGGGGGTCAGTGGGGTAATTGAACTTTCTGGGGTCTAAAATACCATTTTTCAATTATTTACACCCTAAGAAAGCAACATTTTAAATTTTATTAAAATCGAATGAAAAATAAATTTCAGGGGGGTCAGTGGGGTAATTGAACTTTCTGGGGTCTAAAATACCATTTTTCAATTATTTACACCCTAAGAAAGCAACATTTTAAATTTTATTAAAATCGAATGAAAAATAAAAAAAATAAAATTTTAGGGGTGGGGGGGGTGGGGGCGCAGAGCGGAAAAATCTTTTCAAATGTCGAATTGTTAGGGGGAGGAAGAGTTTTTATTTTTCATTTTAAAGATTTGATAAATATATTTTTCATAAAGCGAGTTAGATCCTGTTTTCCAATGCTTTGCTATGGGGTAATTGATAACCCCCAAAAAGGGTGGTTCCCTACCCCTAATTCGATATAATGATAGCCTAAAACCACCCCCGGAAAATTCCCTACCCATTAAAAAAAACTCCATGAAAATCGGTCCAGTAGTTTCGGAGTCTATGCGTTACAAACAGACAGACAGACAGACAGACAGACAGACAGACAGACAGACAGACAGACAGACAGAGATTGTCTTTTATATAATAGTATAGATGTACTTTTCATTGGCTAGGACATTTTTTAGAATGTCTTTTTTTGGTTTTAATCTTGTTACTTTTCATACAGTACAGTGAAATAAATGACAAAGTAATCGTTTATTAGAAAATTATTGCTAACCGATGGCTCAATTTTTTATGAGTGTAGGCAAATTTTTTGAAAATCGATTGTTCAAGTGAGTTCTTCGAATGATATATTGTTTGAAAATTGACAAGCATGCTAGGCAATATTGTAGTAGACCACTCAACTCACCGATAAAAGATTACAATATGTTAATTCATTTTAAGAATAAAAAATCTGGTGTGCCTGTCGCAGAGCATAAAACTTTCTCTTACCTTCGGTAATCGAAAGTTGTGTTCTGTGCTTGTCACACCAGATATATTTAGTGAGAACATACATTTTAAGAGCATCTAAAAAATAATTGATAATTTTAAACAAAATCGCTGCCCCCGAGTTTGGCGTAGTAGGTAGAGCGCCTCTCTCCTATACCAAACGTCGCGGGTTCGGACCCAGGCAGTCCGATGATTTTATTTAAGCCATTTGGATACCAGATGGCTTAAATAACGGTTATCGTCTAAAGTCTTAAATGGCCTGAGTTGGCGAAAAGACTGTGTGAATGTGTGTGTGAGTGTGAGTGTGAATGAGAAAAAAGTGTGAATGTTTAAAAAAAAAAAAAAAAAAAAAAAAAACAATATTGCTGGAACGAATTTTGAGAAAATCAAAAAAAAAAAAAAAAAAAAAAACTGAAAAAGTGGATCCGTAAAGTACTAGTACCCTTTGGTCGATTTTGTTCAAAAGCTTCGTGTCACGTCCCATGGGGGTGCCTAACTTAAATATAAAATTTCAACCATCTAGCTCTTTTCGTTCTTGAGATATTTTGTTCACAGACACACACATGCAAACACACAGACAGACCATGTCTCGAAAACCACTTTTTAGAATTCAGGGAACCTGTATGTATATCCATCAAAATCTCGACATCGAATTTTTGACATGAATCCAATACTTTCTCTCTCTATATATTAACATAGATAAAGAGGTAAGAGAAAGTAAAAATCATTTTATTAATAATACCGCTATGTAAGACATGTCTCGCCAGCTTTTGTGATCATTTAAGACAGGGCTTCTTAAACTTTATCTTATGACGTGCTTATGAGAGAATTATAAACAGCCCCCAAAGTAGTTCATGTACACCAAAGGACTCTCTATTTTTAAAATTAAATAACTCTAAAAGTGTTTTCAAAGGTAGAGCATTAGCTTCTGGTGTCGAAAGAAGATCGAGGGGGGATCGCATCTCCTCCAATTTATTTTAATTGATTTGGATACCAATCAATTGAAATAAATAGGGACGAAGTCTAAATGTCCCGGATGCCGAAAAAGTCTTAAAATAAAAAAAAAAACCTAAATCAAATATTTAAAGAAAAATGAAACAAAACGTTTGCTTATTTTTAAAGCTGTAAAAATCTGTTACAGAAGATTTGAAATTAGCGGTAATTTCAAATGTTGCCTCAGAAGGATAAGAACAAGTTGTTTCATGGATACATAACATCAACTACTTCCTGTGTTACCCTAACTTTTTTTTCACGTTTTAACTATTCCAAGTGTAATCGCTCTGACAAAGCCTTGTGAGTTTATAAAGTAGTGCTCTGCTTTTTATAGAGGCTCTGTTTGGGACTTCGGCGAACAGCTCAGCCTGAAGGCAACATTTGTAACTAATTTCAAAACTTGTGAATCAGATGTTTACAGCTTTTAACATGCCTTTTATTGCATTCTTCTATCGATCTAAATCATTAATTTCATTTATTTAGAAATTTTTTTATTTAGAAATTAATTAAAACTTTAAAAATGAACATAAAAAAAAATATATCTAATAAAAACTGACATTCCTTAATAAAAATGTATAATTTTTAATCAAATTTATTTCTCTTGGATTTCTCCTTTAAGTTGATGGAAGAATATTGAATTCCCTCTGAAAATTAGCATGGAATTAGATTAAGGGGCTGGACTTTAATCGAGTGCCCTTGTTACTGTCACACAAAATTTTTTTTTATTAAAGATGCTAAATAAAGATAGAACATTTTTTTACGAAAACAAGACCAAATTTATTGCAGGTAAAACGTGAGTAGATAACTAAACAATAAATCTCTGATAATGTATATGAATATAAAAATGTACCAAAAGAAGACAAGATAGAAATTGTGAACATTTAAATTTTATTTTCTAATAAACAAAGAGAATCTCTGTTTCTGAATCTACGATTTATTTTGATTGAAATTATAAAAGTAATTGAAATATTTTAATTTGAATAAAAATCTAATTAGATATTTAAATGCTTAAAGATGAGGATAGAGAAGTAAAGGATCATCAACGAAACAAGAGAGGCTGTTGAGGGTTGATTTGTCGTAGGAGGGAAACAGATGACCATACTATGGTTCTGTGTGTGCACAAGGTATGCACAATACATGTCACTTGGGGGCTGGACACCCCCTTCTAGAAACAGATGGGACGATATGTCATCTTCCCTTGGATTGCTTAGATTTGCAAATGACCATTTGATTGCTAACAGCCTAGGTTGCAACGATCACAAAATTCCCTAATGACCTGTTAAATAAAATTAGCTCAAATGCGCCTTTTCTATATTCTATCGTTTTTGTATAAAATTATTAATTATTTAGAAAGCTTATAATTTATCAAATCAGTAAAGTAAAAGTAAACAAACAACAAAAACAGAGAGGGAGAAAGACTGATAGATGAATCTAATAAAAAAACCATCCATCACTAAATGGGATTTGAACTCAAAACCAATATTAAATGTGGAGACATTTGCCGACTTATCCTTTATCGAGTGATTTATTAAATTAACTGTCGGGATTTTTCGACTTGTGAATATTTCCTAGAGAGAATATATTAACCGACAAGAAAGTAAATGGGCAAGTGCCCTTTTCTTTGAATTTTCTCTATCCTAGAAATAAATTTTACCTCAAACCGGGATTAGGAAACGAGCTTTGCCGGTATCTCTAATTGGTATATTTTTATAAAAAACTATCGATATTTAATTTGGCTATGAATGAAAAATAAATAAAGATTTTAAACAATTCCGCAATGTGGCATATTTAATAATAATTTAATGAAGAAGTTATAATTATTAGAAAACGTTGCCTGAGGGAAATAATGAATTTTGTGTATTTGGGTTTTATTGAGATAACAAACTGTTTCAGCATTTGGTAATTGGCTCAGCTTAGCCCTTGGGGCGATGTTTTGGGATGTGATTATTAGATGTTCCTATATTTTTTTTTTTTTTATTATTTTGTAAATATTATATTGAAAGCTGATACAAATAGTCAATCAGAAGTAATTAGGCTACATACCTACATATACATATAATTACATTTTTTCTTTATATATAGATATGCAAATAAGACTATAATCTTAAAGGAATGCTGAAATCAATTTAAACATTTTTTTTTTTTTATAAACGTCAACCATAAAATGACAAAAATAAACTAAAACTTCAAATGTAGATTCGAAAATTAGAATTAGATTTAAGTTTAATCAAAAGATAAATAGAGAATTGCATTAGAGTTCCATCTAATCAAAGTTGAAATTTTATTAAACTCGGAATTCAATTACTAAATATCTTGATTTAGTCTAACCCTATATAAATATTCAAAGAGTGAATTATTTATTTATTTTAACAAATTAAAGCAGTTTGTTAAGTTTTACAAATCATTTTTGATGATAATTTATTTGTAAAAACAAGCTATAAATATTACATTATACCAATACCAAGATTTCAACCAATCACAACGAGAGAAAGATCAGCTCAACCTTCTAAAATAATTCTTATTTCAAGTTTACTATAATATAGACAAGTAAAGTGACTGCTCTCAGCAATAAAATTTTAGTAACCAGAAAATGTTAAAGATGTATTAATAATAATGTGTGAATGTATATTAAAATGGAAGATGATCAAGACCCAATTGCGTTTTCAATTCGTTGCTCCAGTGTTGCTCTAAATCAGAAGCAGACTACACATAGACTACTAATTTCTAAACTCAATTTGCGTGATATATTTAGAGCAAGATCAATTAATTGGTCATTTGGACTGCCTACCACCCAGAAAACTAATTTCTCGTAAAAAGTTTCATTTTAAAAAGATAACTCCTTTGATTCGGACTTAACGAGTCAGGCATTTTATTAAGAGTATTTTAGTATTATTTTGCTCGTAGATCAAGTGACTTCTAATTGCTTTTTGAGGTTGTGGCTGTGATGTGATTATAATGGAGAATTGGAGATATCAGCCAAATTGGGATTATCTAGGTTCAATAAAACTCCCAGAATAAGACGTTTCAGCCTGAATAAGGCCATCTTCAGTTATTGAGAATTATACACAAAGTGCAAGTGCACATGTGATCAAACCAGGACTCGTCAATAATAAAATTTATTGATCATATTATAAAATAATTATCTCTGAGCTTGGGCACAGGAGCCATATAATTTTGTATGAAGCAAATAAATTTTATTATTGACGAGTCCTGGTTTGATCACATGTGCACTTGCATTATGTGTATAATTCCGAATAACTGAAGATGGCCAAATAAATTCAGGCCGAAACGTCTTATTCTGGGAGTTTTATTGAACTTAGATAATCTCAGTTTGGCTGATATCTCCAATTCTCCATTATAGTGACTTCTAATTCCCGGCACTCAAAGCCGGAATATTCAGGGCATCAAGTTAGCGTCAAACCAGTAAAAAAATTCCCACCCTATTTTTTCCAAGATCTTATGATATATGTGAACAATGTTTAGCCAAATATTTTTCAAATGCCATCCACTGATACTTGGTCGACTCTATTACCCCACATTTTAGCTAAGAAAAGAAACGACAATGTCCTTTATGGACAACTTCAGAAAGGTCATTTAGATGCGTTTTTTGTCAAATCCATAAACAGTAGAACAGCGTTAATACAGTACCCTTGGTAATTTATTTTTTTTTTTTTTTTTATCGGCAATTATCAAGGAAAATCGGAAAAGGGACAACAAACTACATGTATATTCATTCAAACTGTACATAATTACATAGTTTATTAATTAAAGATATAAAATTGTAAATTTATTTTTGTATATTACACAGTTAAATCTGAAGTACCAGCATCTGACGACGATGAAGAAGATTTTATCTTTGAACTTTGTTGGTCAGAGCCTTTTTTTAAATACCTCCACAATCAGAGCTTTCGACTACATGTAGTGTCAACTGCTATGCAAGACCGACTCAGGGAAATGCCGGACTACCACATATGCCGAAGAATTAAGTGCCGGATTAACGCCGTCCTACGGTGTTACATTTATTATCAAAAAGGCAAATTCCAAAAATACTCTTCTTACAAATTTCTCTAACTAGATCAATTTGATCAAGGTTCTTGTTGTTCACCAGGCCCTGATTTCATGTATGTACTCTTTAAAAGTGGTGAAATTTCTCGAGCCCTTTGAAGCTTTGATAATGTGTTGTTGCCTACTGTATATGTAATGAATAAATATGGATAAAAAAGCTTTTTGCATACATCTAGAAACCCTTTTAAAGATTTATAAATAATTAGTAGTAGATGTCAGAGATATTATTGGTTAGGAATGTAAATATTCTAATGGAACTTATCAATGCTTTTTTTATCCATTTTTTTTTATGAAAAAAAGTGGAGGAATGGCTCTGACGTTTGTTATTTGCATAGCGATCTCAGATGTAAAAGGGCTGTATCTAAATGTACTAGTATGAGTGGTTCTGTAATTTTTGAGTGGGTTTTTTGGGCGGGACACAGCTGTTTGCTGTTTGCCCACGACGACGTGGGATTTCGCGTGTTTGTCTCCACATCTCTTTACAGTGCCGCTCTTGCGTTACCATAGCAACAACGGGCTGGGCCAATATTCTAGGGCAGAAGGCCGCTCGATGCGGAATCATTTGATCATGCCGGGGGAAAAAAAGGTGTTTATGAAGGATCAAATGGAGTGGTATACAGAGGGATGCTGGAGACCCAATTAGAGAGGATGAATGGATGTTTTATACATTTCTCACCCTTATGCTCTATCCCTTCAATATTTTTCAAATAATAATCAAGATTATCATTTAAAATTGGAAAAACATCTCATTAAATTTATTCGTTATAAATATAAATGTATATATTAAAAAAAAAGTTTAAAGTTTTCATAAAATAGAATTAAAAACTTTATAAATGCAAATAAGCTTTTTTATTTTTTTAATTTGATTGATAAATAAAATCTAATGGAATAATAAATAAATCCTAACATCAAAGATAGTGAAGAAGAGAGAGAATACTTTAAAAAATAAAATAAATCTGATTCCAAGAATGATGGTGACCATTCCAATGGTCGATTTAGGTAGGGTTTATCAAATTAAGCAAATATTCTATCTTGGCCTTATCTCTAAGTAAAATGAAATGAGAGTAAACAAGCCGGCCTGTTGCACTAACTGACGCATGAAAAGAAGGGTGGTGAAAGTTGACATAATTGTAGTGGAAGAAAAGCCAACGTTATTTCGGGTCACCATCGTTTTACTCATAAGATGTGATCCCGGGAAAAAAAAAAACTGTTCCTAGAAAAATGAAACCATTTGCGCCTAATATTTCTTTAAGGCAGCCACAAATGAATAAATGTTTGCCTAACTTCTAGGCTTTTATCTGTTCTTATCATTTCTCTAAATGACGAGTAAACCAAAATGACTAGGTGTAGATTTCTTAGAAATGTTTCTCAATAAATGGGGATTCTGAGGAAAAAAATGGGACGGAAAAAAAATAAAATATTTTTTTTTTAATATTCCCTCTCTATTACTTTTATATACTAGATTTATTGTATAGGGAGACGTTTCACACGCTTGTTTCTAAGGGCCACTAATCCAAGATTCAGCCGTGCTTTGTCATTGCTTTGCAGCAATGGGGGCTGTCGCTCTTCTCTGTTGCCAGCCCCCCCCCCCCACTTCATGTTTATACCAAATTTTAAGAGAATCTTTTTTATTTGGTCCATTCAAAAAATAATTAAAATTATTTAGAAATCGAAAGCTTATTGGTTTGGAGAGAATGTATGAATTTTAAAATAAATTTGAAATAAAATGTTTAATTCGTTATGTGGTTTTGGTGGTTTTTATTTGTTTTAGTTGATTTATATTAGGATGTTAATGCATATTTAAGTAAAATATATGGCTAAATTATAATATATTCAATTTTAATAAAGGGAACAGAATGAAAAGATTTAAATTGAAATTGACTTAACACAATTTAATATATATAATATATAATATTTAATGATAAATTAGTGCCAGTAATATGTTTTATAATATGTGATGATGTAGTCTATAATAAGATATAGAGATCTATGTAGGCCTATATAATATTATAAACTTAAATAATTTTGTTAGAATAAAACAGATTATCTTGAAATATTTACAAAGACGATCATTATTACTGTTTTCGAGTGCGCAGACACACATCTCAAACTCTACCTCCGGCCGTAGTAATTTACCGGCACCCCGTAAAGTTGCATTATTTACTATCTCTAACTCCTACTCCTGCATTATTATTTCTAGCTAATGAACTAATCCGATGTCGATTTCCACCCGGTTTGACAACTCAATAAGTTGCTCATTATTATTGAGTTCATATAAGGTTCCATCTGAGTTTATTCTTCCTGGTTTGCACTTTCCTTCCCTGATTTCTTGTTTCTTCTGCCCTAATGCACCTTTCCTCATAAGTAAGATCTTCGTTAATGAATAATCCTCAGTTTCATCCTCTTCTAAGCTAGCTCCCTCAGCACCGGCGTGGAGCCTACTCCTTCTAAAGAAAGCATCATTTCCATTGGACGAGATGTCAGCAGCAATTGTGGTGGGATTCAAAATAGAATTTTATTCCGATAAGGGATGGAGAGATATTTTTATAATTCAAATAAAAGATTTTTCCTCAATTTTAAAGATGGAAAAGTATTTTTAAAAACTCGTGGTCAAATTTTTCATGATCATAATATATACTTTCATATATTGCTATTATATAAATATGAATAAATATTAGGTGATAAAAGCATTTTCATTTCATTGAAATTTATGACTCATAAATTGTAGACTTTAGTTGGCTCTATAAATACAACCAAATATATTCCCAAGTATGTATGAAGTTCTTGTTTCAAAGATCAGCTACACAATAGCATCATTTGTCTACGCTAAAAGATCAATCTAATATCTGACAACTCGAGAGATCAGAGAATTTCTTTGTTAATTCTAGTAATATAATGGAGACGTTTTAAGAGTTCAAAATCTGGACATTTTTTGCTAATCATTTAAAATTTGATTAAACTATTTTTTCAATAATTTTAAGGCGGAAAGGGAGCGAAGGTGTTACGCATGTTTTTCCCGATAAGATTGGCGTTGTGTGTCATTAACAAGTATGTCCAAAATATCAAGTAATTCAAAAATTTGCCAAGAGATGGCAGAATGGTAGCTAATAATATTTAATGCATTTGGTTGATTTTCATTGATCGTTTAACAATAAATACTTTATAAATGTTATTATATTATTATGTACCTTTTAAAAAAGCATAAAAATATAAAAATATAGGCCAGATATAGACTAATACTATATCGGCTGTTAGACTAGCCTGCCATCTATTGCAAGAATGCTGAACTAATTTGACAGTTGATTTTTAAATAAATCATCTAAGCTTATTTTAAACATTTCTTAATTAATATGTGATTAATAATAACAATAAATTCATTTTTAAATTTAAAAAAAATTAAAGATTATTGGGACTGATTGTTTTTTTGTATTTGCTTGATAACAAAAAAATTAATTACCATAATTTTTTAATAAGTCATTAAAAAATTAATTATAGCTCGATGTCCCAATAATCTCTATGAATTTAATTCATTAAAAAAAAACCGCAATGAAAAATTTCTTATAATAGTCTAGTTTTTTTTTAAGTACGTTTAGACGTCGCTCCTGAACCCCCTTAAATAAAAATAAGTTTAAAAAAAAAATGTTTTAGCTATGCCTCTGTGTGAATCTGATACATTTAATAGGTCTTATCTAAATAAATGATACTTGTGTCCTATTTATTCGTCTCAATTAAAAATTGACAATGTTTCTTTGCTAGATGATGAATAATAAATTTACTCAGATATATGAAATTTCAAAAAAAAGAGAAAGGAAAGAAAGAATAGGATGTTTGAAAAATCTTACTCAGAGCATGTTTTGTTTTGACTGCTAATAATTAATAACCGGAGGCCGACATATGTGTCTGTCATGCATATGGCGATGCTGGCGATGGGGCCGCCCCATTGGGGGGGGGAGGAGGGGTCCACGCCCTCTTTTAATCGATGTTGTTAATCCATTTTTTATCAGTTTACTAGCAATCAAACCCTTTTGGCTAATAATTCCATATTAAGAATTCGCCTATCAAATAACAATTAGCCTCCCCTCTATGTTACAAATAGATATGCTAAAAAAAGTACATTATTCTGATTTATAGTAGATAATTAAGTTGACATTTTATGGAATAAAAAAAATCAGAGATATTCCATTTGAAGAAAAAAAAAAATTATCAATCTGACCCCAATAAAAAGGAACAAATTAAAAAACAATTTAAAATGATACAGTAATTAAATGCAATCGAATGGAATACAAATATAAGAGTGCTTTTATTTTAAGAAAATTTATTTAAGAAAAATAACCACTAATTATTTTTAGTGGAACTAATTATCTTAGCCTGATCCTGGAATCAAATTCCAGGACCAAAAAGTATCATAATTAAAATATCTGGTGTGTGTGGTCGCACAGCATACAACTTTCTCTTACCTTCGGTAATTGAAAGTTATGTTCTGTGCTTGTCATACCAAATTTTTTGTGTCGACATAAATTTAGTTTCCTGAAGTACGGTACATTTGAATTAAAGATGTAAAATTTATAATTGTATACCAAGGGTCGCAGGTTCAAATACCAGACAGTCCGATGATTTTATTTAAGCCATTTGGATACCAAATGGTATCAGTAAAGTACTAGAGTGTCTGTGAAAAAAGTAAGTTTTTTTTTTTTTTAAGTAAAGTTCAAAGTTTTTTTTTTAGTAAAGTAGTCGTCATAAGATTTCAAGGCAAAATGAGAATATAGAATATACATTTTCAAGAGAACCTAAAAAATAATTGATTTATGAATTTTAATAAAAATCGTTAAAACAAATTTTGAGAAATCAAAAAAAACTGAAAAAATGCATCAGTAAAGTACTAGTACTTTTTGGCCGATTCTATTTAAAAGCTTACTTTCGCGTCTTAGTGGGGTTCCTAATTTAAATATAAAACTTCATCCTCGTAGCTAATTTTCTTTATACATTTTGACCCCAATAGACAGATCAGGGGACCTCAAAATGTGTATAATCCATCAAAATCTCTACATCAAATTTTTGACATGAAACCAATTGTTTCTTTCTCTATATATATTACCATACTGTATATACGTAAGAGAAAGTATAAAGGCTGTTATAACGAAATGCCGTATAAAGAGTAGGAACCGACCGAATATTCGGTTTCGGTTTCGGCCAGTTTCGGCCAAAAATCATGGTTTCGGCCGTAGTTTCGGTTTCGGCCAAAAAGTGGCCGAACCTTTCGGCCGGCCGAAACCAGAGTCTGAAAAAATGGGATGAGACTCGCATGCAAAAAAAAAAAAAGGTCAAATAATTTGCTCTTGAGGGAGAAAAAAATTTTAGTCTCCCTAAAAAAAAGGTAAAATGATTTTCACGGGAGGGGAAAAAAAATTCAAAAAAAAAAAAAAAGGTAAAATGAAAAAAAATTTTTATAGGAAATACAAGTTTCGGTTTCGGTTACGGTTTCGGCCGAAACTAAGGTTGAGGCCGAATATTCGGTTTCGGTTTCGGCTGAAAATCTTGTTTCGGTTGGACCCTAATAAAGAGTGGACGCATAGCGAGGTATATACTGTAAGTGCATTAGAATATATCACAAAGTGTTTTTAATTAATTTTACCTAATAAAATTCTCTAAAAAACCCCATGGTAAACTCTCTAACGTTTACGCATACTTGTGTTAGGACGAATTTTTTGGATGGCTTACCCTATTTTCTCTTTAGCCACATTTTTAAAATAAGGAAGATTAATAATTTATTAACGATATCTAAAATAATCCACTAATTAAATACTTTTTGTCGAGTGCTCCATTAGTTTTGCAACCCAAATTCAATCTATGTATTATCATGTTGGGGTCGTGTTATTTAATATTAGAAATCAGCTCTATTGTTAGGCTTTATCCAGCCAGCTTCAATATTAAGTTACACTATAAAAATAAATGCCCTTTCATGGCTATTTTTGTGGATATATAAACGAACCTTGTGTTTAGAGATTTTTCTTTCATAAATAAAGCCATTCTTGATTATTAATCTAATTTTGATGTGAAAATAGGATAATCAAATTTGTAATGGTTCAAATTTTATTATTTGAATATTCATTATGACTTTCATAAAAATTTTTATAATTTTTTATTTGAGAATTTTTATTATTATATTATTAATTTCATTTGATATTTTATTTGTACAGGAAAAGGAAAAATTTAATAACTTTTGCCCTAGTTTGATTAATTTGTATGAAATACGTTCCGGTCGTTTATTCAGTCCACTTGTCAGCGATCTTTGTTCCTCACTTTTGTACGAGGGCAGATCCGTGACTTTTTGAATTTCCCGCCTCTTAACTGAAATGGCAACACTGCTCCTGTCAGCAGGCAACTATCAGCTGAATCAACTGAATTTGAACCAGCTGGGTTTTTTAGTTTTTGTTTGACATCCATTAATAGCAGACTACCTAGTGATTTGAGAAGACAATGCAGGATGCTATTTTATTTTCTATTTATATTAATTTCTATTTTTTTCTCTTTCCTGAGAGGGAGGGGTTAACCCCCTCTCCCCTCGGGTACGCCACTGACAACAACAATAGATAAAGCTTAAACAAAAACCTAGCTAACTTTTTAAAGATATTGTAAGTTGAGTATTAATTTAAAAAAATTTTATATTTGCATATTTAATATTTTCAAGTTTTATATAATACTGTATTAATAAAATGCTTTTACTTTTTAAATTTTTTCTTCCATTATCCTCATGAATTTTTAAGGCACCCTGCTAAAATTTCATTTTTTTAATGATATGATTATAATATAGCAAGAATTTCAATCTAAATTGTCATTACGGTTAACTATGTTGGAGCAAATAGGCTTTTATGAAATTTAATAATCATTTTACATACGTGTATATATATATATATATCGTAGGCCATTTGTCTTTTTTCATTACCGTTTTTTTTCTCATTTAGTTCAGAGGGGAATGGAGCCAGATATATGGATGGCTGTTATGGAAATGATCTAGTTAGTATTATGTCCCCTGTTAGCTATATAATTTTTACATATCGTTAACTTGGGGGAAATTATTATTAATATAACAATAATAAATCGCTATTTTATTACTTTGAAGAGTAAATTACTGTTTTTTTTTTTTTTTTTTAAATAATAATTAGAAAAAAATATGGAAATGATAACATAATTTCATTGAATGCTACTATAGTGATTTTGTTTTAATTGGGTCAGGGGGTCAACGACCCGAAATATTTATACCACGTGAAGGAATCCCTTAATGACCAGCTAAGGCCCATAAACCAATAAAAAGCCACTTAAATAATTAAACGACCAAGTCCCAAGTGTCAACTGCCCATCGACATTAAATTCTTTTGTTTTATGTCTTTCTAACGTCATTCTTAACAATATAGTTAGCTATCTCTCTCAAAAAAAAAAATACGAATCTATTTTTTGAAAATTTTTAATAAATCATTCCATATCAGTCAAACAAATCAATTTTGTTTTAATTATTGATTCGGATCAGGGCCGATTCAAGACGCGATGGCGTAAAGGCTTAAGAGGACGCCTTACAATAATTTTTTTTTTTTTTAAATTCAAATAAAATGGTCTTTTTAAATTTTAAAATGTCAATCAAATTAAAATTTAAAATAATTTTATTTTAAAACTATTAAATCTAGTATATAAATAACATAAATGAGGCTTTCATTCACCAATTTACATTTACATTTACAGTAGTGTTTTATGTAATAAATTACATTGTATACTACTAGGTGCTAAATTTAGTATATGATATATACTGTATGATCGTAAGGAATTTTATTAAATGTCAAACAAAGAACGTAAGAGGGTTTTTCTGTTTATTGAACCCTAGCCATGAAGATGGTCGCATAGTCGACCGAAACGTCGCTGTGGGTTCTATAATAAAGAAATAAACAGCTTATTGGCCTTTTATTTATTCTATTACAAACATTATAGGTACACCAAATAAAAATATTTTATAAAGACCGCCTGTCCCTAAAAAAAAAAAAAAAAAAAACGCTCGTTCAGGCTCCAAGACACTAATAAAATACGGAAAGAAAATCATAATCAGATATTATTCTGTAATAAATTTATTTTTTATATAAGGCTATTTAATTGGTGAAAGACTAGTAATAAATAAGTAAAGTATTATTATAATTCCCCATATAATTAATTGTATCCCCGGAAAATTTTTATCCACCCTTTAATCGATACCTATCCATCACGTGAGCAAAGTAATCAAAGTCATTATTTTGATATCCATCAATAATTCAATGTCCCATTAATTAATTAGAACAATCGCCGAATCATTAATAATGGTGTTGTCTAACAATTGTTGATCGTATAAATTTCTACATTGTAATCGTTTATATACTATACATGTATAAATATATAAGGGTGGAGGCGGGAGGTTTTAGCAATGCAAAACAGTTAATGACGCGAGGCGCGATATGGAGGACAATAATCGTAACGTTGCTATGATAGGGTCGTTATGGTTATTAAAACTCGGGGGCTAATCTCGGACCGGTGGGGGATGCTGGAACAATGTAATTAGCCTCCGACATTCTGTCAACCCTTTCGTTGGGCTAAAAAGCAAGCAAGTCTTGAACCATTTCCCTCGAGTCTCATGCATCTTAATACGGTCTGCCAGGGATCATCCCATTCGTTCATCTCGACAAACATCGACCTGGGAGGTCCTTCTGGGTTCGAGTGAAAAAAAAAAAAATGGGGGTGATCTCAATTTTTGAGAAAAAACGGTGACTGTAGTGACAAATAGAATAAATTAACTAATTTAATTTTTTAAAAAAGGAAATTAGAGGGGATTTGCATTTTATAAGACTGATGGAAAATTTACTCTCTCTTCACTCAATTCATAATTTTTTTTTTTTAAATAAAATTAAGAGCGGTTGCATATTATACAGGATGTAACCCTAAAATTAAATAAATCGAAAACAAAGGAATTGAATGCCGTAAAAAAACAAGTTTCTATTAAATTAGTTGCATATATTGCGCACTGTAGTTCAAATTCTCTAACTGAATTAGGGCACAGCCGAAATTTTGTATCGGCTAGTTTACTAGAAATCAAGAATTTTTTATTTAAAATCACGGAGTCCTTTGGAGGTATACTATGTATACTTGTATGTATATATCAAGTTCAAATTATCACTCTAGAACAAAGTTTTGCAACCTTTTGAAGTTCACTGCACCAATGGGAATAACATTAAACACTAGGTGCTTCCTTGAATTAAAAAAAAAAAAAAAAAATTGAGTATAATATGTAAATTTATTGAAATATTATACAATAAGTAACGTACACCATAACATAATATAATAAACTTTACTACAGTCACTGAGTAATAAAAATACATAAACATACCATCTATTGCCATAGTATTGAGGCTTAAGCCCGGTAGTTAGGCAGCCCAAATGGCACACGTTCACTAAATTTTTTTCTAATTAAAACATTCAGATAATTTTTATTTCAATATATCTTGAAATTTATATTAACAAGATAAATTTTTATTATTATTTTTTTTGTTAAAAATGGTCATTCGGCCTATTATCTGCTTTGAAAAAGGTATTCCTCATACAGACAAGCTGCCATTTGGGCTGCCTAACTACCGGGCTTTAGTCTCTATGCTATAACTGAAACGACTACTATCACCATCTACCGTGCATGAAAGTAATTAATTTGACTTATTTTATTTCATGTCCTAAGATTTTTGAATAATTTTTTTTTGTTTATCTCAATATCTCGCGCTACCTCTTAGCTAATCACACCGCACCCTTGGAACACACACGTTGGGAGCTATTGCTCTAGAAGAACTACTTATTAAAAACGTAAGTTTAGATCTAAATTCTCGAAAATTGGAAAAAAGTATTATTTAATTTTTTTTTTATATATATAAAATCATGTTTCGAAGATTCAATTAAAAAAAAGTTGGGTCTCGAAAGTGTTTTTGACAAGAGAAAAATATGCTTTTATGTTTCTTAAACAAAAAACTTAATCAAATAACTTAAAGGTTAAAATAATAAAAGCAGCTGCCCCAGGAGATTTTTGCTTAATTTATAAATGAATTCCTTCTTTAGTTTCAGCTCACTCTTTCCAACATTTCTTGTCTAAAGCAAAGAAATAACAATTAATTTTATGTATGTTTATTATTTATAAAGAGCAGTTCCTTTTCCGGGTCGGACATACATTTTTTTTATTTATTCAAAATTTATCTCTTTTTATTATTCTCTTAATTTATATCATATAAAAATGATTATAATCTGCGGTCATTAAGAAAACATCTTCAATTATTTGGAATGATTTGATATTGTAATGAAAAATTTATTGAAAAGTGGGGCGCCTTTATTACTCTAACTTTGAGATGTTTCGGCAACAACTGCAGGCCTCCACTTTTATCTTCTTATTTTCTTTCAATAGTACTATTTGTTTCTCCATCGATTAAAAAACAGTTTTCGGCACAAAATTTGACGTAGAATGCGATGGTTATTCTAAAAACATGCTACAATTCTTCACTATCTCTCTTCTACAGGTATTACCATGGTCAATGCTCTGCCGAATTAAAATCAATTATCCCACCCAATGCAACATATTCACGGAACACAAGAGAGGCATCTTCCCAGCATCCCTATGCTGTTCAGATCACGACTAACAGAACAAATCAATTTCATTCTTCCTTTGTCCCCATGACCTCCCGTGATTGGAACAAGCTCCCTGCGTCTATCTTCCCCAAAACCTACAATCTTCAGACTTTCAAGTCTAACCTCAACAGGCATCTTCTCAGTTCCCGCAGTTGAGTTTCCCCTTTATGCTTCTCCTTTTGTTTTTATTTTCTTCCTGGCTGCATGTGACTATTGGTCATTATAGGTCTTCGGACCTTATGCACCCATTCCAAAAAAAAAAAAAAAAAAAAAAAAAACAATTGGGGCCCCATTGTTAAAAATCGATTCAAAGATTTTAATTGTTGATAATAATGTAAAATCTTTATATATAATTGTTGATAACAATGTTTTTTTCTTAAAGTTCACTCTTTTAGCTTTAAAAGAGTAAAAAAAGTTTTTTTCTAGCTCAAATAGAACAGGAGTTATGAATTTTTAAACGTTTTTCATTTTCCCATTTTTATCTACCCATATCTCTATAGTATGGTTATCTAGATCTTCATAAACCCCTTTCTTATTGAACTCCATCAAGTACCCTTGGATAGAGACAAAACTATTGTTTGCTGCTACAAAGGTCAGTGGGAAAGTAAAAAAACAATTGAGTTCGAAAATTGGCAAAAAAAGAGTAAACTATTTCTAAAACTAAGATAGAATATAATAATAATAATAAATAAATGAGTCGATTAGTGTAGTTAATAAACTTTAAATTATAAATTACCAACTGATAGGATTTTGTGTGAAATATTTAGAGATATTCAAACAAGCCCTTTGAGGCTGAAAGGTACGAATCAATTTATCATTTAAAATTAAAATATTCTGTCAGATAAATTTATTTTGAAATTAGAATACATTCCTATTGATGTGACTCAGAGGTAAAGCATTAGCTTCTTGTGCTAGAGGTTGAGATGTCGCATCCTGTTCCAGGCGAGATTCCTAAAAATTGTCTAAATGACCTTATAAGCCTAAAAAGACCTTAAATAAATTTTTAAAAATTAGATTAAATATGGACAGTGGAATGGATTATGTAAGAGAATTTACAAATCTTGAAGTCAAAGTAAAATTTATTACAAATAAATAATAAAACAAAGCTGAGCTATACATTTGAAGATTCAGTCACAGAATGGAAGAGAATGGGTAGGAGAACTCAAAAAAAACTTAGCAACAAATTTATAAATTACAGACAAATGCGAATGTTGGATAATATACAATAATTTTCAAGAAGATGCGTTATCAAAAAATAAAGTCTGCTACTCCAAGACTAGGATTTGATATAATGAAGGAATCTAGGAAAAGAAACTAAAACGGATTTGAAAATCGAGAAGACCAGTGATTGTCGGAAAAAGTGGAGATTGAAAACAGATAGTCATATGATCAAATTATAGGAGCGTTTGATGATGCTCGTACGATGAAACTCGGCTAAGTAGAATTGTCGACAACCAACAGCTGAAGTGATGATTCCGCAGCTCCCTGATATATTAAGTGAAGAGATTTATTAGTTATTTAGACTTAATATCTGAAGAAGATTATAATGGAGATAATTATCTTAAGGGAACAAGAGGTGTCAGATATATATAATAATATTAATGACAGTTATAAGGCTTTACCTGTTATCAGAACTTTAAGAGACATTAGAATTCCTGCTTCCCTTTATTTTAACTTTATATACAATTCTGGCGTTATTTATAGGTCCGGAAATTAAAAATGATTTTTTAAATTTAAATTTAAAGACTTGTTGATAGTATAATAATTATATTGCAATTAGCGTTATTATCAGCATTAAATGTATTAGTATATCATATTCATAATGGTTTAATTGGTTAAATAAATAATATAATAGGTTATTAATTTGAAAATAAAGAGGTATGGGGAATATGTGGTATTGTCATACATGATTCTTAAACCCCACAGCCTGGAGAGGAGCTAAAATTTGTTTTTGATTAACAAATCCCGTCCTTTGAAAGTGGAATATTATAAAGTATATAATAATAAAGTATATAATATATATATATATAATATAATATAAATATATAAATATAATATAAATATAATATAAATATATAATAATATAAATATAAATATATAAATATAATATAAAGTATTATATATTATAAAGTAACCCGTCAATAAAGGTTAAAATAAAAAATCATAAACTTACCAGTGGAAAAGTTGTTGAAGATGGCAGACAAGTTTTCAGAACTAGGACAGCAAGCTTTGGAGTCACATGAAGTTCTCTTAACTCTCCTGAAAAATAAAACAAAAATATGTCAATATCTTATACTGTACATGAGTTTATATACTGTACATGAGTGTATATTTTATTCACTAATTGTGGGCATATTAAGAGAGCAAATATATTTTTTTTCTCTTTTTAATGGATAAAGAGAGATCGGAGGTCAAAAACCGAAAACCGATATTTCTATCGAAATATGGAAATCTAATTTGTACACAATCATAATACTTTTTACATTGAAGTATTAAAAAAAAGAGAGAGATCCAGTATAGATCAAAGTATAATTTCCTGGAGGGTCGTATCGATCGATTCCTCTCTCAAAGCGGAGAGAATATTCAAGTTGGAGTGATATTCTAATTAAGCAATTAGCATTAATATAAATATTGAGATGAAATTGACCTGGCTATGCCAGGCCATGTCTCTGGTGGGGTGGTTGGAGTGGGGGGGAGGAGAGCTTTGCGATTCGCTACGAAAGTTGAGATGAGAGAATAAAAAGGGTTTGAATTTTTTTTTTTTTTTTTTATTATTTAAGAAAATATTTAAATAATCCACCCCCTGGGTAAATGATACATGTTTTTGTTTAGTATAAATAAAAATGGGGGCAAGCCGGGCAACTGCCCGGGCCGCCAATTTTGAGGGACGCCGAATTAAAAAATAAATAGATTGGCAATTTTGTTAGTTGAAAATGAAATTGCAAATACGACTGAAAATATACAAAAGTTTGCCGATTTAAAAGCAAGAAAAGCCCGCCGGAAGCCATCGATACATGTATCTAAATAAATAATAAATATTCATATAAGTCCAATGGCCTCTGCAGCCGAAATGACTTAAAAAAAAAGCAAGAAAAAAATATTTTTAAATTTTTTTCTATGATATCTACATACAGTATTTACTTTGATTAGCACACATTTTATTTCTCTTTTGAGATTACAATTTTTGTTTGTATCATTTTTTAAATAAATATTTATTTTTTACATTGTTCTTTATTAATTTGTATAAAAAATTTATATTTGGGGTCAGCTGAAAAAGAAAACATCCTAACCCCCATGCACCATCCAAAAGATTGCCAGTTTTTTTTTTTTTTTTTTTATTTGTAGCAAATTTGTATATTGTTGTATAATAAGACGCCAAAATTTGTTTTGTCCATGGCGCTCAAAAACCCTAGAAAATATACGGCCCTGCACAGAGGTAGAGATCTCGCTCTTGCTCTAGAGACCAGAAGTTTGGGAGATGAAATTTTTCTAAATATCAATTAATTTAGAAAAACAGAGAGGGGGAGTAAGTCGTCCCAGATTTTCAAAAAAAAAAAAAAGGTTAATTTTTTTAAAATATCGATTTATTTATTTTTACTTTCTCTTACCCTATATATGAAATATAGAGAGAGAAAGTATTGCGATCATGTCAAAAATTCGATGTCGAGATTTTTTTTTTTTTTTGCCTTTTTCTATGACAAAATTTTAATATGAAATTTTTTTCTACTTTGGTTTTGGAGATTCGATATAAAAATAAATCACTAATTTTAAATTTCAAAAAACGAACAGAGGCGGAAAATTCATATCCTGAAAAACATTTTCTGCCAAAAATAAAAACATTTTGATTGCGGTTCACTTCACATTCGTGTTATTTTATTGGTAAAGGTTTTGGGTTTGGCAATGCTGGCTGGTTAGCCACCTAACAAAGGGTCAGCATAGAAGTTTATTATTTAGTAGCTAACTATTATTCAAAACACGACTATACCTGGAAAACCTGATAATCTCTTTGTTCTCAGTCATTTTTTTATGTTTAGTTAACTAAATATCAGATGATTATAATGTTGAAAGAAATAGTAACAAAAATAATAATAAATAAATCATACATAAATCTTTAATTTGCTCAACAACAACAAAAAAGAAAGTTAATTAAATATAAAATTTCCATTTTATAAACAAATGATTCACAAACTACAGTAGTAGCTGTAAAAATATAAACAGATAGACCAGGTTTTGACTTAGAGTCGAGAAAAAATTAGGATATACTTATATTAAGAGAGCAGGAAACTAAAAAAGTTTGGTTTAAAAAAAAATACTTGAATACAATAATTCGAAAGTTGGGTAAATTTAAAATATTCACGCATACTTTGCACCCAATTACAATTGAAAACAAGGAAGTTTGTCTTCTTAGGGCGTGATGCTCAGCTCGCCTTCACTAATAGTCGTTTCTTATTGCCACCCCCATTCAAGGTCTAATTCCATTCTACTTCCCTCTCATCTAGGGGTGAAAATAATTAGTTTAAATTATCAATAAGGACGAACTTTGACACATTATTTCAACTTTATTGTCTCTATCAAACTCTTTTAATGAAGAGTTAGATTTTATCTTCACTACTTCTTGAAAGTAACATTACCTCTTTCTAATTTTATGATTTATAAGAGGATCAGATAATTTGAACATAAAAAATATTATACAGGACGTTCGAAAAGTCTTCATTTATATGAGAATAAATATAAATAAAAATAACTCATTTTGCTAAGCTACGAAGTTATTAACTTTGCTTCCCCCGCCCCTTAGGCTACCTTAATTTTTTTGTTATTAATATTTTTTTTAATTAAGATTTTTTTCTTCCAACATTTAATGATCTAAAGACATGGCGTTAAGCCCAAAACCCGAGTTTAGGCTTAAAGCCTCTTATCGTCCTAACACATTTTGTACATAAATGCGAAAATCGAGGGGCTAGGAAGGAGGAGAGAGGAGGGTCGTGTAGCCCCTAGGGTCCTTTTTGGTTTCCTCTTACCCTCTCCCCTACCAAAAAGCGCGTTCATTATTAAATTCTCCCGCCCTTTCCCTCAGAGGTCATTTAATTAACATTAATTACACATTATTTGTAAATGTGCAGTTAGAAACACTTGGTAAAAATTTTACCAATTAAATTTTCAAACCTCTGTCTTTTAAACATTTAAACAAAAGAATTAAAAAATTTTAATTCTTTAAAAAAATGTTAAGTTCATCGCATAAATATAACAAATTATTGAATATCAAAAAATGTGAATATGATGAATGCACAAGGCTTGAGTATATGCAACAATAATTTTCTTTCTAATTGTTCTTCTTGTACCTTCAAAAAAATAGCGACACTCTCCCCAGGAACACCATAACACTTACATACTGTACACCTACCATTCATTCTGCCAAACATAATCAAATCTGCTAAGATATCCTCTGGGAAATCAATGAAAACATAATTAAAACCAAAATAGACTACATAAGAACATGTCAAATAAATTTATAACTTTTCAAACTATCACATTATCCTACAAGTATTGGTATTATGTTAATGTTTCCATTGGTCTTTTACAATGTCATTTTAAATCCAAATGTATTTTTTTTAATAAATACATAAGGTTCAAAAACTATTGACCATTGTCACATGCAACCAGGAAGAACTAGGGAAAAAATAAATAAGAATTAGGAAGGGGGGATTTAACTCAGAGGTCTAATAATATGAAGATGCTTGTTGAAGAAAAATTTAATAAAAATTTTTTTTTTTCATAAAAACTCTAAGGTTGGAGCTTAAAAGACTCGGGCCTACCTCGGAGAGTCCAAACCAGAAATTTATCTCCTTCCCCCCTCCCTATTCCCTTTTTCAGAGGTCCGTATTGTGGGGTTCAATTAAAAAGAGATAACTTTTTCCCTTTTTCGTTTCCCTTCACCAGATCTGTTTCAGAGTGAAGAATGCATACACTAGGACCTGGTCTGGAGCAGATCTGGGACGATAAATCGAAAACTTAAACTTGAATTTACTCCCTTTAAAAAAGTCAATGAAGGCCAAGATTCGATCCGAAAGAGCACAATTGTTTTTTTTTTTTTAGAAATTCAAGTTTAATAGCATAAATCAGGGGGTAGGCAAACTTTGTGAAAGAATTTACGACTTTCACTAGGTAAAGAAAAGAAAAAGAACTATGATGGCAAATAATCCGTACACTATTCGTTGTTGTACAGCCAGTTAGGAGGATTAATACATTGACTGTATAATAATAATATTTTTATTAGCCTATTATATATTTTTTGTCTTAAAAGAAAGTCCTCCCCTCCCCCGCCCCCTTCACTGCTCCAATCTCTCTCAAGTGGTCCGAATTGTTACAAGAATCTAATTCCATGTTAATTCATGTTGTTGATGTAAATTTTTTTCCGTTTTTCTATTCTCAGCTTCTTTCAATGAAAAACGTTCGTTCATTCCTTTCATTCTATTAAGTTATCGAATTCTTTGCATTCTTCCAGTCACTACTTTATATTCTAAGATTCTTTTTATGGAATCCTAAGGGAAATATCATAGTCGAACAAGGGACAAATTGTCAGATATATTCCTGTCATAATATCTATCGCTCAATTGTTTCTTCTTTATGGGCCACTTGAGTGAAAGGGATTGAAGGGGTGAAGAAGGGGGGAGTTTCTTTTGAAATAGGGAAGCTTCCAAATGACCAATTCGATCAACAACTTCTCTATTGTCGGTCCTCCAAACAATGAACCCCTTTCATTACTGAGTCTGGGGAAATAAAAATTTATATAGACTGTCATATAGAAGAAAGTACTATAGTATGTTGTATTTATGTAGGTCTATTATCTTCAAATGACTAAGACAGAGTGGTTGGTTTATATCAGAGAATATAATAAGGTATTTTTGACCACTATTAGAGATAGTACCATTGATAAAATTTTCTTTTTGATTATCTAAATTGACAAATTAGAGTTAAATAAAATAAAATAGGCCTCTAGATGGAATTTTCAATGGGAATTATTTAGAATAAGGCTTCGTTATCGTTTGATAAATATTCAACGTAACTGTTATATCAATTTATCAAAATAAAAAAAATAGGGACTAGTAAATTTTAATAAAAATATCGAATAATATTTAATAAATATTCATTAAATTTCTAAAATGATGATTTATTATCAACTGGGACAATAAAATAAAGTACAATGTAATTAGGGATAATAGTAATTTATATAATAAATAAAATAATAATCTCATTTAAAACAAATAAAAAATAAAATAAAATTTCTCCCCTTTCCTCTCTACATTCATGAAATATCAGGTATTCTAATTAATATATTATTATAAAAAAGTATTATATATATGTAGAAACAGAGTATATGTTAATTAAAACAAATGATTTGAAGTTTTGTAGACTGTTCAATAATTTAATACAATTATTGTGGGATTTTGTTTAAAATTCATAAATCAACTATTTTTTAGATGCTCTTTAAAATGTATATTCTCATTTTGCTCTAAAAATTGTTTATTCTTGTATTTCATTGGAAAGAGAAAAAGAAATGGTTGCCGCCGTGTATCTAAAAATAAATATTTTTCTGTTTATAAATTTTACATCTTGAAATCTAATATATCGCCAGAAACTAAATATTTGTCGACTCAAAAAAATCTGGTGTGGTAAGCACAGAACACAACTTTAATTATCAAAGTTTTGTGCTGTGCGACCAGTCACAACAGATTTTTTATTTAATATAAATTGATTGTAGTAGACCGTATTAATATATCCTAACAAAAATAACTTTTTATAAATGTCTTACTCTAAAATAAAACAAGGACAACTTAATTCACTTCTGAATAAATTTACTTTTCCTATACTCTAGCCGAGAGAAGAAAGTAAACAAATTCATTTTTTACAAAAATATCATAGAGGTATAAGAGAATATTATTAGTGATTTCTTACATCTCTTGTTTTGAATCATATTTTTATTTGTTAATCAAAAGTATGAGCTTGTAATTATTTTAGCAGCCATAACAAAAGCATAATAATCAAAAGATGGATCCTTCACTTGAGATGTAAATCATTTTTTCAAGAATCAGTTTTTATAGGCTATATATATTTTTTTCTTCTAAAATAGAGATGTCACAATCTTTCTTCCTCTCACTCTCTTTCTGACCCTCTCTTGGTGTCCTTTTTTGGTTTTTTTTTCTTCCTGTCCGCCTGTCTATATGCAAGATATGATTCCAGTATGCAGCCAAGACATCAAGTGGCCCGGATGTATAACTTGATAGAATCGTAGAGCGGATTTTTTTTTTTTATCCATACTGTAAAGTTGAAGATTTGTCAAACCAACCAACTTTGTTCCCCAAAGAGAAGATATATGTCCATGTTTGTAAGTGTGTATGTCGTTTCTCTGTGTATGTTGCTTTGAAACATGATGCCTTTTGCATCCTCAAAGAAACCAAAGTGAAAAGTGATTGACCGTTGTACGAAAGACCTTCTCTTAAGAACTTGGTACTTTGTTAGTGTTATTTATTATTTTCATCCTTTTTTTTTTATTAGAAAAATTAATAACAAAGCAAAAAGAAAACGAAGAGGTTCAAAAAGAAATTTTTAGTAAAATATAAAAGAAACTTTATAAATAAGTAATTAACGAATCTCGTCTTTACAGTATGGTTTAAAAAAAATTATTTTTTCATAAATATTTATTTACTATGGAGGAGAACTTCCTTTCAATATTCGAAAAAAGAAATAGAAATATTAATACATCCTCAGGTCTATTATCTAAAAGCAGACGTTAAAATTTAAAATAAACACATAGGTGTTAAAAAGTAATGTAAAAACAATCAGCGTTAAAAATGCTATTCAAAATCACTTCCTTGCCTCAAATAGCTATACTGTAAACAAAAATTTAAACCCAAAGCGTTAACATTTAGTAATTAGTTTTAAAAATTAATACTATGTCTAGGGGGTGCCTTTAATTTATTTATTTTAAATTTTAACTTTTGTTTTTAGAGAATAGACCTTACTGTATGTTAAAATTTTAACTCATGTTAGTTATTAGATTATAAAAATACGTATTAGGCTTATGTATTCTTTAAAATTATTCATTTGGAGGAGGTTATCGCCTGGATCAACCCCCCCCCTCCTCCGAAAAGATTTTATTATTTTCTGACTACGATCTTTAAACCGTGAGAAGGGGAGTGGATTAAACAAATGCTATCAAACAAATATACACAATTTCATTTCAGCAATTAATAGTTCTTGATATATAGGCCTACAATAATTTATGCGTGAAAATACATGTTTATTTAACAATTAATTTACCTAAGGAAACATGGGCGTACCCAGCGAGGGGCAGGGGGAGCAGCTGCCCCCCCAGGAAGCAAAAAAAAAATTAAACGTTTATAAAGTGGTGAAACGAAACAAAATTGGTGGATAGTGGCGGCGAATGATTATTTTTGTTAGGACTCGAGGGTTTTTAGGCCTTTAATTCGAAGGCTTCACCCCTCTATATTAAAAATAGCTATGTCCCAATCTGGACGACCATGATCTGACCATGCCCCCCCCTAGATTTGATCCTGGGTACGCCCATGTAAGGAAAGACAAGACTGACTTTCGAAACGTTGACAATTGAATGAAAATCAAATATCCAGATATACTGTATATTCGGATGCTGATTTTTTCATGAAGAAGTTTTATTGTTTTATTTGATAGAAAAGTAGGATTTTTTTAGGGCTACCACTTTCAATGCAACAATAATTATTTAGCAATTGGAAGATTTTCGCTGGATAAGATGTATAGGAAAGAACTGGAGAATAAAAACCAGCAATTGATGGACCCTCTCACATCATCTTTAATTGGCAAATATTTCGACTGGCATTACGCCTAGTCAAAAAACTTCGCTTGCACTTGCGTTTGACCCCTGCTTCTCCGAGAAATTTTAAAATAATCCTCAACCATTGTTTGACACGGGCCCTCCACCAAATTTGTTTGCACTGATGATGACTAGGCGTAATGCCAGTCGAAATATTTGCCAATTAAAGATGATGTGAGAGGGTCCATCAATTGCTGGTTTTTATTCTCCAGTTCTTTCCTAATAATTATTTATTTTAGAAGAATATGACGAGTCAAGTAAGATGTAGATAGGTAAATAAATTCTATTTTCTTTTCTAATTATTTATAAATAATGAAAACTAAAATGTTAGTTCTTCAAATTTAAATTAAAGAAAAAAATTCAATGAAGTGGGAATAATTTTACCTACAAATTAGAAAAAATACTGTCTAAATAAATACAGTTCTTTCATGAATTATTTCCTGAAGACGGAGGAGTTTTGTTGCCAAAAAAAAAGAAAGGAAAAGAATCAATATAAGATTTTTCCTTCTCTGGTAGGTAGGTCGTCAAGGCAGGTATAGGAAAATATAAATATGAAAGAGAAGAGGAAAAGTGGAGAGGCCTAATGGAGAGAAAAGAGAAAAAATAAATGGCACAGCAAGGAGTAGCAAAAATACCAATAATTGCTCTACTCCTGAGTGGGAAGTTAATGTACTCTCATTTGAATAAATAAAAGTAAATCTTAAAACTAGAATGTCACATGTATAAATTTACTTACTTAAGTATCAGACAGTAAATCCCGAGTAAAAATGATTGAAAATGAACGAGGAATACACACGCTCGCAGCAGGTCTGCATAGTGAACCTTGAGGGACACACAGGGAGGGATACACACGCAGGCACCAGGGACACACATTTTTCTTCTGGTCACTTTCGATCTACTGTGTGTATCCCTAGTGTTCCTGGTGAGGAGGTGTATCTTCCTGTGGGTCTCTCAAGGTTCAATGTGCAGACCTGCTGAGGGCGTGTGGATCCCTCGATCATTTTTAATCATTTTTACTCGGAATTCAGAAAAAATTTCTAAAAAATAATTACAATACGTTCTCTCCAGTGGCGTAACGTACTCCCCCGCAGACCCCCATCCCCCCCCCCCCACCCCACAATGCGGGGGGCCCCAGACTTTGGGGGGCCCACGGGCCGGGCAAGGCTAAAAAACTGTATCTCCTCAGAGCTCCGGTAAAAACGGAAAAATTTAGATAAAAAAAAAATTAATGAAAATTTGCCTTTGAAAGGGCCCGGGCCCTCAGGGCTCCGGTAAAAACGGAATAATTTAGAAACAAAAAAAAAATAATGAAAATTTGTTTTTGAAAGGGCCCGGGTCCTCAGGGTTCAGGGATATACTATATTTTAAAAATATTTTTTGTAAGGTCTAATAATGGGGCCCGAAATAAAGGCTTGCGGGGGGGCCCAGCTAAAAAACGTTACGCTAGGGGTTCTCTCTATATTATATATATAGGGTAAGAGAAAGTAAAAAAATCTGGCGTGACCAGATTTTTTGTGTCGACATGTATTTAGTTTCGGACAGTATGGTACATTCGATTTTCAAGATGTAAAATTTATAAGTATGGGACAATATTTATATTTTGTTAACATTTCTCCTTTCTTTTTTATGGAGTACAAGAGTAAAGTGGTCTTCAGAAGCTTTCAATGGCAAAATGAGAGTATACATTTTAAAGAGCATCGAAAAAATAATTGATTTTTGAATTTTAATCAAAATCGTTGGTGAGAATTTTGAGAAAATCGAAAAAAAACTGAAAAAGTGCATCAGTAAGGTACTAGTACTCTTTCGTCGGTTTTGTTCAAAAGCTTCGTGTCACGTCCCATGGGGGTGCGTAACTTAAATATAAAATTTCAACCTCCTAGCTCTTTTCGTTCCTGAGATATTTTGTTCACAGACCCACAGACACACACACACACACACACACACACTAAATAATAAATTACTGTCAATGCCAAAATATCTTTTATTCTTAACATAGGCCTATTTACAAGTTTATGATTAAGACTTTCAAACACTAATTACTACAATATTTAATTACGAAATATATGATCCAGAATCGCTACTAAATTGATAAAAAAATTCCAAAAATGTAAATTATTTTTTTTTATTTTACCAAGATCAAAACATATTCAAATAATTAGAGAAATATTTTATCAAAAATTATATAAAATAAACCGAGGAATTTATTATTTATTATTGAAAACGTTTTGGGAATGGAACAGATGTAGCATTCCAGCATTAAGGAATTGGAATGTCTGTTGAATGGAAATCCACATGTTTGCTGGCGACAAACATTTCAAATTTGCTATGAAAAGCATGTATATGAGCTTTGCTGACAGAATAATTAAGCTACCTCGAGAATTGCATTTGTGAATTTTTAATATTTCATAAGACACATTCCTATTTAGCTATATTTATTCGTTAACATATTCCTTGTCATCCACCATTTTCTTATCTTGATATCAAAGCTATTTAATATTCATACTAACTTACAATACATTTAAATATGGCTGAATGTAAAGTAAAACTTACAAGGTAAGATTTAGGATAAAGGGTTGCGTTTTGAGTTAAAATATCTTTAATAATTTTCAAAAAATTTAGCCAGACTTTTTGGTTCTCGGGCGCCTCAGAATTACTGTATTACGCAGCTCCCTAAATCAAAGGATTGATTTGTCTAAATATTTGGATATTTTCACGCCACCACCCCCTGTATAGAGTCGCGGCTCTCTTGAAATCAGTTTGGCCCTCGCGCTTGGTGTAGTTGCTGGTGCTATATACCTTGCTTTTATACCAAGGGTCGCGGGTTCCGATCCCAGGCAGTCCGATGATTTTATTTAAGCCTTTGGATACCAATGGTATCTCAAAACGCATTTTGTTAGCCTCAGTTGGTTTTTTAGGATTACTTAAACTTTACCTGGCCAACCTACGGTTGATGGGCAAAGTTAAAAATTCATATTTTACTGAATATCTCAAATATAATCGATCTGGCAAATGTCGAAGCAAATCTTATATTTATTGTTTTTGATTTATTTGAAACAAAATCTTCTCTTTATTTTGAAACAATGACAACACTAAAATTTAAGAGAAAAAAATATCGTTAAATGTGGATTTGATATACACTATGAATGGAAGAAATTGTTTGAGGTAAAAGAAAAACAAATTAAGCATTCAAGCGTTTTTCAAATCTGAAGAAAATTAAATACACATTGGTTAGAAATTATAGTATTTTTATTATTCTTTTCATATAATGTAGATTTTAAATCTGTAATCTTTTGGTCATAATGATAAAGACCTTAATTAATATATAAATATTTAAATTCCAAGTAACTATCTTTATGCAATTAGCCTATATTTTATAAGAGACAGATAAAATTTTCTCTAATGTTTAATTATCTTATTTTAGTTTCCAGCAGGTCCAATTTCTCTCTAAAAAAATCTTTATCATTTTTTTAAATATTTTTTTGTTTTAAAAAAATCTCTATCTTTTTATATCCCTTAAGGGTTGTAATAATATTACAACATGCACACACTCACTCTCGGCCCTTTTAGAATTCGCTTTGATTGCATATGGGAAAATGGACATTTATAAGGGGGTTGAAGGAGTTAATGAGGGATATGTATTCTCTGACAGTTATAGGGGTGGGGGTATTGGTCCTGAGGAAGGCAAAAACTCACCCCGGAGTCGATTCGAGGTTGAGTGGACGTCCATCAAACGCCTTGTGCAAGAACCAAAACCACCCCCTAACACCACTACAACCTCCATAACCAAAATGCAATCCCCCCTCTCTCTGGCCATTAACGTCATCCTTGCGTGGAAGTGGGGGGAAGGGATCCTCCCCTCCACGGATGAGCGGAAATGACGTCACGCGGGCCGATCAATATCGCGGCTCAACCTCCCCCCTACAATCTTATATCATATATAGGCCTATATATCCAAACTTTATATATATATATATATACCTATAGCCTATATAAAGCTAGGTAAGTTATCTATCTAGCGAGATATCAATTTGCTGATTCAACAAAAATCTAAGGTATAAAAAAAAATAAATGATATACTTTTAGGAACTTTTAATTTAATAAAATATAGATCATAAATTTATTAAAAAAAAAAAAAAAACTTTGGGTAGAAAAATAAGGCAGTATAAATCAATTATAGATTCAATATTGATATTGCAAATAGAAAATAAAGTTTCGAACTTATCTAACGAACTGCTATCAAAATCTCTGAACAAAAATTTCAATTATTCGAGGAATAAATTAAAAAAAAAAAAAAATAGAAAAAATGATGAACCGAACCTTTTATATAGAGACAAATTGCCTATGGGAAATAAAATTCTGAATGAGAAAAAAGATTGATTAAATTAAAAAATTTCTAAAAGAAAAGCAAAACTTTTGGCTTTGATAACATAGTATGTTGACTAAAAACAGAATACACTTATTTGAATTTGGATTTAAAAACATGTTTCGAATGACATGACGTCAAGTCTGCATGAAAAAAACATGAATTAGCCGAGAATCATAATTTGAAATAATAAATTTGTTTTGTATAACCAAAGAGAAGTTTTTTTTTTTTTAATTTCTATTATTTTTAACAGTAACTTCATCGTACTTCATGCCACAGGAGGAATATATAACCCCCTTTTCCGTTTGCATTTGGGAAAAACTTAACTTTTGCAGGCTACAAACATGTTGATTAATAAAAATAGACTCCAGGGAGAGAGGAATATGGATTATTAAACTTAGGACTCTAAAATTTTCTAATCCATCCCACTGACAAGAGAAATTTCTGGCCCCTTCCCGTCATACCACCCGATTGGACAACTCAGCGACGCGGGTTGTCTATGCTCAAGGCGCGATTAAAATTTAATTTAAAATTAAATTTTTAATTGAATTAATACAAACACTCATTAACGCACGATTTAATGAATTAAGAAAAGAAAGTTTTCGGATCAAGGAAATGAATTAAAAAGCTAGAAGAAAATCGAAATTAATTGGAAATGAATAATAAAATAATAAAAGAAAATGGGGACATTTCTAACGATTGTGTTATTAGCATTCCTATTGATACTAAACCAACCCTTAAACATTGCAAATTAGATCTCCGATTGTTAACCTAATAGAGAAGAGGTCGGAGCGTGAAACGCGATGGCTGACCATTTAAACGGTCTCTACTTCGGATGATTTACATTTAACTACTATATACACGTGGATAATAAACGGGATGCCAAGCATAACATTAAATAATTAATTTTTGAATATTTCTTTATAATTTATAATTTTTGATTATTTCAAAAACTATTCAGTTTTCGAAAAGAATAGAAACTTTTTAAAATAGAGCAATTTATCAAAATATGACAAAAAAATTGAAAATTTCAAAATTTTTGAAATAACTTTTTAGGTAAAGTATTTACTCCAAAAGTTGTGAGAAATCTACAATTTTAGTGTAAGGATATACCGAATTTCATCCTCATGGCTGCTTGCCTTTTTAAGCAATCTTGTTCACACACACACACACACACAGACGTAATTTCAAAAGAATATACGAGAAAGTTTTGGGGAAGTCATTCCCGATTTTTTTTATTTTCTTTTGAAATAACCTTTCTTTAAAATTATGACAATATTTACATGTGAATTTTCGTCGTAAAGTTAGGACGGAACTAAATCGAAAGCCTAGCTTATAGAATTATTCTCCCTCTTACACTTGCTAGCCATTTCAATAAAATTTATCAATGATAAGCTGTAACAAAATGAAGATCTACGATAGAATCTTTAAGAGTACGGCTTTTATTTAAAACATAAAACTCTAAACATTAAAATCCACTCTTGGCAAAAACTTTTAATTTTTATGATATATTATTATACTCGAAAATCCCCAGTTGGTTTGTTTTTTTGGCACAGCCGTGACGTCAGTGACTTTCCATTAATGAAAGCAGAGAGACAAGTATCATGTTATGTTCTTAATTAAATTGTGAAAAACATTTTCAAAACGTATATTATGTTCAAGTATCATATCATATTATTTATTTATTTTCATGGAATTCCAATAACAGCCTCAACTATAATAGAGATAAAAATTTTTTTTATTTTATCATTTTAGAAGATTGAATTAAATGATCGCAAACAATTAAATATTTAAAAAATTTAATTATAAATTTATAACGTTATGTACAATAAAACCTCAATTTAATGTACTTGGGTTAGTCGGGCTTCAGATTTAATGGACGTTCTTATATCGATAGTTACGCAGTTATATGCAATAAACATGAAGGATAAAATAAATGGTTCTTTTTTATAAATAAAATAAATAAATATATATGTAATTTTTTTTTAGCAATAAAGCAAATCGTTTAGTGAAGTATTTACTTAATTAAAAAGATTAAATGTTTAAAGTAAAGAAATGGATTTTTTTTCTATTTTGTAATTTTTTTTTGATAATACTATTTGATTTTAAATTATACCTTTCTCATTCCTACATAAGTACTAAAAAGTACATTTCTTTGAGTTGAAAAGTAGCATAATTCAATTTGAATTAAAATCTCTTAATCTTAAAAAATAAAAATTCATTTAATATGGCCCTATATTTATTTAAAAATATGAAAAATTTTTTTTTCAGAAAAAGATTTAAATATATAAAAAGTTAATCGTTTAAAAAATTGGTTTAATTAGTTGAAAAACTCAAGTAAACTAGTTATGCCAATTAAATAACGTTTTATAAGAAGGATATCTTTTTTTGCAGACTTTTCTCTTTGATTTCTTAATATACTTCTTTATTACTTTAATTGCCTCTAATATGAAGGAGTTTTTTTATACAAATAATGAGAATCATTAATATACATGATAAAATTTGTATATGGTATATATATTGTATATGACATATATAGACTCTATATATTAATAAATTCAATTTATATCACAAATCCGGAGAAAAATTACAAAAAAAAAATGCTCGAACGAGATTCAAATACTAAAAAAAAGGTCAAAGAGATTCGTATAGCCTACAAAAAAAAAGCTCGAACGAAAAACGGCGCCCCAGGTGAGCTTTGCCCCCCCCCCCTCTCACTCAAAGACTAGTTACGCCGCTGGGCAACACAAATGAGTAATTCATTAATTTGATTTTTCGATTAATTGGCCCAGGCAGGTGTAGTTGTTTCAATTCCATACAAAATTAACAAATAGCTCTGGAGCAATTTATCGAAAAATTAGTAAGTTGCTCATTAGCGTTGTATATCTAAACAACCAAAACGAACTAATTTCTCTTATAGTAATTATATTTTATTGGCTTCAAGCTACACTCTCTACAAAAATTTTGTAATTATTTTTTAAATATAAATTGAATTCATAATTAATAATTAATACTTAAAAAGTTTTAGTTAGCTTTGAACACTAAGATTTTCCCTTAATCAGTATCTATAGAGTTGGTCTCTGCCTTTGGCTTCCATTTTGATCTCTTCGACCTAATAGAATTATAGAATCACCACCTGAAGTTTGTTTGAGAGAGGAGCGAATGGGATTTTCGCCGCCACTTGAGCTCTTTTGACCAGAGCCGAGGAATACATCAAGGACAAAGGAAGAAGACGAAGGAAAGCGTCAAGAAGGGCCGAAGGGAAATTTTGGAAGGGCCAGCAGCCTGTTTTAGAATTCCTACGCTTTACCGAAATAGCCTTCAGAGTAGAGGGAAAGCGTTTGGATTCTGAAACGGGAGACAAGTGCCTAGATCGTCCACCGCATCGACCTTATTTAGAATAAAATATTTCTGCCCAAAAACATTTTTTTTTTTTTTCCCCCCCCTTTTTAATTAGTAAAATATGTGACATTCTTTTGTTGGCAGAAGTTTATTGTTGATAATTGATTTTTAAAGGCTGTCTCGATTATACTAATGTATTTTCTATGATGTCTTATTTGTTACTGTATTTTCTATTATGTATTTTTATTACTGTGTTTCTACTATGTAGGTTTATATTACAGTATTGTATTTCTAATATGTATTTTATATTACTTATAAATATGTGTCCCTGGTATGGGCGTGTATACCCCTGTGTCAGGGCGGATACAGGGGAGAGTAAAGGGGTAATACCCCCTCGAGATTCGAAAAAATACCATTTTTCGCAAAAAATTTATTTTTAATGTAAAATTTTCAAAATTAATACTTAAAAATTTGATGTGTATTTATATTCTGGCAAACAAGTACAGAGATGCGCTTTTAAATTACCGAAATTAACCAGAAGAAAAATAGTGTGCTGTGCGACGAGTCACACCAGATTACCCCCCCCCGAGAAACACCTCTGGATCCGCCCTTGCCCTGTGTCTCTAAAGGTTCACTATGCCGCCTAGCTGCGGGTGCGTGGATCCCTCAATCATTTTTAATCATTTTTACTCAAACGGCACCAGAGGCCTTTTAAGATAAGATTTAAAAGATTTTCCTCTGTTGTATATTAATTTATTCGTTTTATTTTTCCTATTTTTAAGAATATTTATTTAGGAAAATATTTAATATTTATGGCTGGGGCTTAAGGAGGTTAAAAAAAAGTCTACGTTATTTTGGGGATTTTCACTCTGATACATATTTAAAAATATTAGAAAGTGCATAATAAATAAGAGATTTTATATTCTCCCCTACAAAATTCTAAAGTCTTACATACAAATAGTGTTTTAAAAAAGTTATCAAGTATGTGATTATCTAGATTGAATAAAACTATAAATACAATATTTTTTCATATTATTTAGATAAAATTTATTCTTAAGGTATTTTGACTTTCCACATTTTGAACTATCGACCTCAAATTTTTTTAATTAGCTAATATCTACAACTAAAAGCCCTTTTTTTGATTTTCAAAAAAATTTTTTTAGATTAATCCATTAAATAAAAGATATTTAAAGGAGCCTATAGTGTAGTATTAAATATAACATTGTGTTAAGTTTAATTTTTTGCCTTATTATCGAAGCTGAATGAATGGATCGTTGTGTGTATTCTAATGGGGAACACTAACGCCCGCCCAGAGTTTTTCTAAATTTAATTTTACAAAATATTAAGAGATTTTTAACTATTCAAATTAAAAATGGGTTAATGGTTGATTTTCTTAAAACAATCTGATATAAATTATTCAAAATTTAATTTGAAATATTTTATCTTCTGCATAAAATTTTGGTAAGATAATAAGAATTTATCTATCCTTCATTCAATTTGGAACAAATTTCATTAGAGTTAAAATGAAATTGTCTTTTATAACAAGTTATAATAAAAATACCTTTAATAAATTTCTAAAGAGGATTCTACAAGATAATAGGAAATAGACTCCTTTCGATAAAACATTTATGAGATCAAGTGTATTTCAGCTATTCCATTTATCAAGAAAGTAGATTAGAGCAAGGTAGGAGTACGTTGAAGAAAATAACAAAAAAATCTGGTGTGACTTGGTCACATAGCACACAACTTTCTCTTACTTTCGGTAATCGAGTGTGTGTTCTGTGCTTGTCACACTAGATTTTTTGTGTTGAAATGTATTTAGTTTTTGAGAGTACGGTACATTCGATTTTCAAGATGTAAAATTTATAAGTATGGGAAAATATTTATATTTTGTTACCATGGCAATCATTTCTCCTTTCTACAGGAGTAAAGTGGTCTTCAGAAGATTTCAATGGCAAAATGGGAGTAAACATTTTAAAGAGCATCTAAAAAATAATTGATTTTTGAAATTTAATAAAAATCGTTGGAGCGAATTTTGAGAAAATCGAAAAAAACTGAAAAAGTGCATCAGTAAAGTACTAGTACTCTTTGGTCGATTTTGTTCAAAAGTTTAGTGTCACGTCCTAGGGGGATGCCTAACTTAAATATAAAATTTCAAATTTCACATGTCGCAAAAACCACTTTTTTTATTCAGGGGACCTCAAAACGTGTATATCCGTCAAAATCTCGACATCTAATTTTTGACATTTACTCAATACTTTCCCTCTCTATATATTAACATATATAGAGGTAAGAGAAAGTAAAAATGAAGCTTTTTTTGACAAATTTATTTAATGATAACAAAAGCGACGTTTCGATCCTAGAATAATTGTAAATATCTAATTTCAATTTTTATTATATTCTAATTAAAACTAAATTTTTTTTTAGTTATTTAACTTGTGTTGATTTAATGAATTTTTCCCGTTGGAAAGTTAATTTCTAATTGCTTTCTTAACAAAATCCGCTTTGATCAACACATGTAATCCAATCAGAGAGAGTCAGTTGAACCCATTTGGCTCCGGTCCTAATGATTGAAGTTGCTTGAGACAACCTCTCTCCTCTCTCTTTCTCTCAAGACCTCGTTTCCATCCATCCCTCCTCTTCTACGTTCCCATTTCTTACAACCCCATTTATAAAACAGTCTGTCTCGAAATTTCAACTTGGGGGAATTAACCATTGAATTTTATATCTACTAGAAAATATAATAATTATTGGGAAAAAAAGGTCTCTTAACAAGATGAACTCGATGAAAATCTTTATTACAACAACATAAAAATGATAATCAATTTAAATAAGAGTTTAAAAAAATAAAAATGAAAAGTGAAATTTACCAGTGTTTCTAATAAAAGAAAAAAAGAAGTAAATAAAAAAACGTTTAACAGGATTAACTGTTTGTTATATACAGTATTTAAAAAAATCTGGTGTGTGGTCAAACAGCACACAACTTTCTCTTACCTTTGTTAAGTGAAAGTTTTGTACAGTGAGCGCCACAATTAAGTCCCCACCTGATAGCTAGGGCCTTAAGTATATGCTGTATAGTGAAATAATTTTAATGACCGAAAAGGTAAAACGTAAAATCTGGTAGAGATTATTTTATTTTACCATTTAAAATTTAAAATTATTTCACTATACAGCAGATACTTAAGGCTGAAAAAAGAAATTTAAATTTTAAATGGTAAAATAAAATAATCTGTACCAGATTTTACGTTTTACCTTTTCGGTCATTAAAATTATTTCACTATACAGCATATACTTAAGGCCCTAGCTATGAGGTGGGGACTTAATTGTGGCGCTCACTGTACTGTGCTTGTCATACCAGATTTTTTGTGTTGGCATATGTTTAGTTTCCGCCGATGTATTAGAAGTCAAGATAGAAAATTTAGAAAAATATTTATATTTTGTTCCCATGGCAACCATTTCTCCTCATTCTTATGAAGTACAAGAGTAAATTGCAAAATGAGAATATACATTTGAAAGAGAATCTAAAAAAATAATTGATTTTTGAATTTTAATCAAAATCGTTAGACCGAAAAAAATTGAAAAATTACATCAGTAAAGTAGTAGTACTTTTTGGCCGATTTTGTTTAAAAGCTTATTTTCAAGCTCCAGGGGGTGTCTAAAATATAAAATTTCAGCCACGTAGCTCAATTCCTTCATGCTTAAAATTGAACACAGACACACACATACACTCAGACAGACCATGTTGCAATTATAAAATATTTTTTGAGATATATTTGGGAAACTTGCTACCACTCAAGCTCTTACTAGAAGGACGTCATGTGTGACAAAAACGGCGGGTTCAAATTATTATAAAGTTCTTTTTAATGGTTTACATCAGAGGTGAGCAAACATTTTCTACGGAGGGCACATAGAAAACTTAATTGCTTTCGGGGGGCCTCATATAGGTATATAGTATGTCTATTTCAATTACATTTCATAGAAGTTTTATTAAATGAATGTACTTATTTCACTCAATCAAGGTATTACAAATGTAAATGGCGTTTTATAATGCAAAGTGAAAATAAAAATTACAAGTAGACGTTATTACAAAAAAAAGTAATGATAATTTTGCAAAATAAATATTCATATTTTCTGAACACAGGATACCGCGGGAAATAGTTTACCCATTCTAGAGTTCCCAAGTTTATTTTTAATTTAGAAATGAATTGCTGCCCTCGGGTAGTTGGTAGCGTGCTGGCTTTCTAAACCAGGGATCGCGGGTTCGGATCCCTGGCAGTTTTATTTAAGCCATTTGGATACCAAATGCCTGGATCCCAAATATATACTGCTTTCTAATAAATTCAATATAACAGTGTTTCTTAAATTTCCATAAAATCTTTGTCTGCTTAAACTCGATCCACTAAATATTCTTGAATATACCACTTGCTACAGAAATAAGAAATATGATTGAAGAATTATATAAAATATTATTTTTTGTGCTATCGATTCATATTTTCCATAAAATCTTTGTCTGCTTTCTTCTGAAATTATCATCAATGACAAACATCTGACTCAGATATTTTATATTACCTCTAAAATAAAAATTCAATGTTGTAATCTCAGCGATTTGAAAAAACTTCCCATCTCATCTGGAGCTTAATAGACATGTCAGTGTGCACTAAATAAATATCACCCAAGGAGATATTTTGCTGGAGAAGGGAGTGTCTCTTCTGCTCAAGGATCTCTCTTGGGTCGTTCCAAAGTCATAGAAAAAGTTACAAGTCTCGATTTCGCTATATATAGAACAGAAATAACCTAATTACATCGCTCTCTATACAGAGAACACTGAAAGTTTTCAACGGATATATATTTGCCAAAAAGGATGTCAAAGAAAAAGGGATCCCTTTAAGGGCCTAGGGACTTATTAAATGGTAGAAAATAGAACTCGAATTCCAGAAGATTTGTATTCAATTTTAAAAAGATCAATTCAGAGAGAGAAAAAAAAAAGTATCTTTTTATTTTTAGTTGCCAGGTGGATTCGTTGGTTGCTTAGGATATTGCTTGGGATATTCCCCTTTAATCTTCTCAGATTCTACTTAGAAAACGAAATAAATAAATCCACATCAAAGGAAATTTAAATTAAGATTAAAGAAGAATCAATTAATTTTTTTTTTTTTTTAATAGCTACGATTCTAATCTATCTTTACAAAAAAAGTAATCGTAATTACTTTAGAGGGAATGAACAAAAACGTACATTTTATTGATTAGTAAGTAATGAATGAATTAAATTTTCAGGGCAGATTAAATAACAAAAAATTCAGCCCTGAAATGTTTTCTCTTTTGTCGAATGGTTTTGGGAGAATATGAGATGAGAAAAAATTCCAATTTTTTGTTATTAAGATATTTAAAAACTGAAAAAAGTATGTACAGTGAGGGACAATATTAAGTCCCACCCATGCGTTTTCGACTTGTGATTATTTCATTGTTTTTGATAAAATATTATATATTTTTTAATGGAAACTTTCATGGTTCAAAACTAGAAAATTTCCAATAAAGATTTTCATTTTCTTTTATAAAAACAATGAAATAATCACAAGTAGAAAACGTGTGGATGGGACTTAATATTGTCCCTCACTGTACACTCAATCCGACAAGTAACTGATGAGCTCGAGAGAGTGGAGCCTTTAGCTTAGTAGACCAAACCAATATTTTTGAAATAAATCATCTTTTTTCAATGTAACTGAAGGGAAAAAGATACTTTTAAGACACACAGGCGGCTAAGCATTTTAGTTGTCTAAGCTCCTAAGGTTCACTCTAGATTTACGATTGTACGCGATTTTCCAAATTTCATTGTCCCGGTCACAGAAGCAAAGTTTTTCTGGAATAACAGCGATTTCCTTTCTGTTCTAGACCTAACGGGTTATGAAAACACACTTACAACCCAGGAACAGACAAAAAGTGAAAATTTGTTACATAGTGTAATAGGCACTGGAATTTGAACGTTTGAGTGTATCCAAGCGGGTTAACCTTGAATCAGATCAAGGGAGCCGCGACCATCCTGGTGGCTTGAAGAGAAAGCAGACCGATACTTCGGATTCGCTGGAGATCTTAGGTTCAATTAAAGGAGGCCAAGGCACGTTTGTCCCACCATCAATATAATTCTCCCTTTTAGTTAAATAGATAATTCAGAATAACTAGGTTCTTTATATAATACATGTTTCAATTTATTGTATTTAGAATAAATTGAGTAGTGAGGAAGTGGAAGTGTCTGGGGGAATGAGAATCGGCCGATCACCCAATTTTCATGTAAACATTACGTGTCTTCTTCCCCCCCCCCCCCCAGAGTCTTGAAATTAGAGTAAAATAATGAGGGTAGTCCAGAACGGGAAAATATTCCAGTTTAATTCTACATGTTGCCGATCCCTGATTAAAACTTAAATATTGTAAATGCCAATTTGTATTTGGGTAAGTGGTTCAACTTAATACAAATTTTATTAATATTAAAAAAAAAGAAATTAATTTAACAGCTGGATGGTTTCTTTTATTTTATTAAACCTACGGCCATTATTTTGTGCAAAAGGTCCAATAATTAAGTTTATATGTAAAAATAAAAAAATTCTAATTCTTGTCAGGCGACGACGAGGAATTTATTTTATTTCCAAGTCACAATTCAAGTCACTTAAAAAGAATTAAAAGGAGGAAATCTCCCACGAGAGAGTGAGAGAGAGAAATCCGCCACCGCTATGTAAATTTCACTCAATCACTGCGAATTAACTATTAAATGATTAAATCTTTTCGGTTGAATTACACTTGAAATTCATCGCCATCGTCAAATTCCAACCAGCCAGGTGTAAGTGGGTGTGTTTTTTAGACAGAGAAAAGATGAGAACGAAAGAAAGAGAGAAAGAAAATGCACATAGGAAAATGGAAGGAATGCGTGTTCATCTGAAAAACGTTTTCTCCCAACTTTTCTACTCCGTTTTATGTCGCCGACGACGTCATTGTCGTTGTCAGAGTCCCCCATATTTTGTATGTATATGTATGTATGCGTATTCGTATTGGGATCTGTGTGTGTGTGTGTGTGTCATACACTTGCATAGCCTTTGGAACCCCAACCTAACCCGGCACGACCCCCAAGAACTCAACCCTCCCTCCATCCCGAATTCACCGACAAGACTTGAATAATCAAACAAGCCTCTCTGTTCATTCACTCACACAACCAACCGAAAACAGGCACACACAGATGTATATATAAATTCAGGAACAAGAACGAAGGTCCTATCCTATCTCTATCCAGCTCACCAATTTGATCCACCCAACCTCTTTCCCATAGCAGAATAATCCATTTCTCATTCTGATCATTTTACAAATATACATAATAGAATTGCAATTGATTTATTATTATGGAAATGTTTAACGAATAGATTATAATAATAATAACAGAAAAAAATTCCATAGAATGGAGAAACTAATCCTTATAAAAGTTATTTGTAATGTTCGCTACACAATGGTGTTATCTAATGGAGAATTGATTTACTATTTTCTATAGAAAACTTTTGAATAAATTATTAAGAGGTGTTTTTTTTAATCTAAAATGCATTTATAAGGTGAAAATGATGAAAATAAATTTCTTATTAATATTTGAACCCTTATCGAATGTTTCGACTAAGTTTTGAATTTATTGTTATAAAGGTAAAATAAGAAAAATATTGATTTTAAGTAACTGCAGAACAGAGTTAATGCTCTTTGTCTACTTTGAACCAAAGATCAAATTTATTTATGATCTCTACAAATAAATATTAAAGGAAGTAAATGGCCTTAGAAAACAAAGATCAACTAGAGATATGGACTCAGAACTAAGAAAAAAATATTAACAATAATATCTCCAAAAAAGATTTATTCATAAAATTTTCAGAAAAATTGAATGTTAGCTACTTTATAAAATTTTAGATAAATTGAAATAAAACTGGTACAGATCGATTCCAAAAAACATTTTCTATAAGAATATTAAATATGAGGCCTTCAGCGCCAGAACGGCCTAACCCACATTTCACTTGTTTGGTTTTATGCCTTAGTATCTATTAAATCATGAATTCCAGAGCAGTACTGTACTACTGTATCATAAGAAGTACTGTACTACTCTGGAGTATCTATTAAATCATGAATTCCAGACAGTACTGTACTACTGTATCATAAGAAGTACTGTCTACTCTGGAGTATCTATTAAATCATGAATTCCAGAGCAGTACTGTACTACTGTACCATAAGAAGTACTGTACTACTCTGGAATTCATGATTTAATAAATACTAAGGCATAAAACCAAAAAGTTGAAATGTAGGTTAAGCCGTTCTGGCGCTGAAGGCCTCACCTCATGTCATATAGAGAATTTTCTGGAAAATTGAAAATTGAGACACTTTTTTTGGGAACAAATGAAAAATCACTTAGCAAAGATTATTCAGAAGTGTGGAAAGAAATTTATGATGCAGTTCAGCTGCTCTGGTTTCGCCACTGCTTTTATTTTCTTAGGTGGGAGGTGTTTATAACTCTAAAATTTTGTGATTAAAAGAAAAATTGGTATTATCTTTAATATTAGAATAAACTATTGATAGATTCAGAGTTAGTTGGTCAGATGACAAGTTGCAATTCATCAGAAATAAAATTACTAAATATTATTTGCGAAAATGTGATAGACGTGAGAGTTACACTTTTTGAAGATAACTCTGTATATAAGAATCATAATTAGAGTTGTGGTGTGCCAAATTAATTAAAAAACTCAGCAAAATTGATTTTTATTTACTGCCAAAACTTAGAGATTTACCTCCTAAGAATCATTTTTGTATTGACTTCCAATAAATTTAATAAATAGGGACGGGGTTTAAAATGGCCTTCAATGCCGAAAGAAACCTTAAATGAAATAAAAAAAAAATCATCTTATTTATCTACATTCAAACTGTTTTCATTTTTTTTTAAACTCTAATTTTTTCTCTACAATACAATAGAAAAGGTAGAAAGAGTGTAAAAAACTTTATTTCATTTTTTTAATTATTTAGTTTTCTCCTTCCTATTAAAAAAGACCATGTTACAAAATGTTCTATAAACTTTAATGAATTCCCTCTTCCCTTCTGATTGTTAATCTTAATAGTGATTAACATCCCAGATGTTCCCGGCTCGAAGCTCACACCCTCAAAATTTCAATGAGGATTGAGCAAGAGGCGAGGGGGCCTGAAACTGACTACTCCAAGTGTCCAAGTCCTCAGGAGGTCATTATTCGACCATTATTGTTTCTGCCTTATGATCTAGAACATAAATTATAATCATCCTAAAGGAAATATATTTAAAAATTTTCATTTTAAAGATTGAATAAAAGGTGAATAAAAAAAAAAGAAAAGCAATTCTAAAAAAAAAAAAATTATTGAATGAAAATGAAACCATAGATATCTTTTCATCTTAATAAAAAATCAATAAAAGTTAAAGAAAAAAAAAAAAAATTAATTATAAATTAAGAAATGGAATTTTTAAAAGCCTGAAGTGATTCTTTTTATTTTATTCATTTTCATTTTCACGTCTCTGATTCGAGTTAATGCATCGAAGATCAAAAGGAATTTGGGGAGGAAAAAAAAAAAGATATTTCGATACCAGCCAACTGATAATATCATCCTTCTGATGGCAAAAAAATGTGGGTGAAATTATCTAGAAATACTTTAAATCAAATTGAATGGAATATAAGGCAATACCTTGAATCCAGGCCGTAAGCAAGGAAAGCTCAAAAATCCAGGAATAGATAGAAAAGGCTAAACATTGCCAGGCCCGGGATTTTTCCCAGAAAATGTTCTTTAGTAGGAGGATATAAAATTGAATCGAATTGTCTGGAATACAGTGAACATTCCATTTGATTAAAAATTAAAAAAAAAAAAGAACTCGATTATAAAATTAAATAAGAAATAGTTCAAGAAAATGGTCTAAAAGAATTTCTGGACAATTCGTCTCATTAATTTATTTTTATTTGAGACAATATCTTCCTTTCATACAATCCATAGCTTGAGGAACAGTGCTATATTAGCTTAATGCAGTCGCAAGATATAAGTTGCGGTATCTCAAATTTCTTCCTTAATTACAAATCACTTGTTGAAGTGAAGCAACAGTAATCAGACAGTAAGGAGATTAAAAATAAAATTTAATAAAAATTATACAGGTCTAGATTGACTTCCAGCTGGGAAATAGAAACTAAAGAGATATTTTTATACATTTCCAAAAAGAACTTTTTCTTTGATCTTTTTTCATTAGTAAAACTTCTATATGCTACTTTAAAATCCAAAAGAACTCAACAAATGTCTTTAATGTATTTTTTTTTCTCTACTATGAATAACTTTATAAAGACAAATTTTCCAAAAATAATAACAAATTTTGAGATTAAAGAAATAAAAAGTCTGGTGATTTAATAATGAATTCCTTGATCATTTTTTCAGTAGGGTGCAAATAAGTAAATCTGTATTGTAGTTGTCAAAAGCCGCACAACCCTCTTTCCTATTACTACTAAACAATACTCCCTTTCACGGTTAATAAAGTTTTATAATTACTTTTTAATACTTTCACTAATTTATATTTTTCCGCCTTGAATCATTAAATTAAGTAGTTATAGAAAAGGTAGGCAGTCAAATAATATAAAGGCTCCAAGTTTCCAAAATTAACGAGACGTTTCGGAAAAATGTTATTATCCCATCATCAGTCCTTCAAAGATGTTTAGGTTCCGGAGTTGGCCATATGCCTGGGCGTAACTAGGAAAGTTGGCTGGGGGGCATGGGACCAGTCAGTGCCTGGAAGGCCCCATATTGACTCAATTTTTCTTGGGTGGGGGGCGTGCCTCCCAGAACCCCCTTGTTACGCCTATGATATATAAATAGTCACTATCACGCCCTTTTGAATCGAAATTTATAAGCTAATCCCCATAGGGAAGAAAGAGCCGGAAAATGAATTTGAAAAATCTGAGAGTAAAGTGGACTTCAATTTTCACAAAAAATTTTACTGATATATTTTTTAAAGAACATCTAAAAAATAGTTCACACAATTTTTCCCAAACACAGACACACACACACGACCAATTTGCGGGGCCCACTTTTTTGGACTCAGGAGACCTCAAAACATGTATATCCATCAAAATTTGGACATAGAATTTTTTATATGATCGCCAATATTTTCTCTAGATATATAGAGAAAGATGAAGAATGAAAGAAAAATGAATCTATGGGAACGCCTGGTATTTAGGCAATCTGGTGCGAAGAAGAATAGATTGGGAAATAGGAGTGAAAGGGGAAAATGAGCCGAGTGAGACCTCTCACTTCTCCTCCATCAGAATTTTAATAAAAATTTTATTTTCCCACTTCAATTAGGATTCTATATTATTATTATACTCTCAGAATATTATTATAGCTATATTTATTTTACAAATGAAATATGTATACGCTACCATTAAAGGTTTATGTAATTGAATACCATTATTATTTAAATAAATAAAATCTTGGTTAAGTTTCTGTATATGAGATTAAATAAAAGGTTGGTCAATCTCTGTTTGATGAAATATCACCTAAGTAAATAAATTTTGCATTAAAGTGATTGATGAATTAAACACTGGCAATTTTTATTGTTTTGATACTCTAATCTGTAAAACAGTTTATTATTATTATTTGAAATTCCTATCGGGAAAGAGACATTATTATTATATTTGAGACATTAAATTTTAAATTGTTTCAATTTACTTTTAAAATGAACGGATAGGGGCAAATTTTTGTTTCTTTTTAAACTGATTATAAAATCTAAAAAAACTTATATTTCGCCATATGAACAATTTTAATTACTCCTGAGTACATTATTGAATTATCGATTTTAAACCTAGAATGAGTAGACTAATGAACTATCCATTAACAATGGGCACAAGGTTTTTTTCACATGAATAAAACAATTTAATCGCGAAGAAAAAACAAAGCAGGAAAGACAGACACGCAAAAATATTAGAAGAAATTAAAGGCAATTTAAAATAGCAAATTATCATATTAAAAAAATTTCCAAATGATTTTCATTACAAATTCTAACTAAATATATAAGAAAAACTTTCGACTTAATTTTTGTTATAAATGGGCGGCAATGGATTTTTATTCCTTAGCGCTTATTATTATAACTTTTATAGAGTTAAAAAATGTGAATTATGAATCTAATTATCTCTCTTCTATTCTCCAAAATTACAAAATTCATTATTATATAACCAAACCTAATTAGAATATTTCAAATAGATATGAATTCTCTTATCTTTTCCTACGTCCAAGTTTTCTCCCGAAACTTTTATTTAAATCCTGTAAAAAATGGTGAGGGAATAATCATATAGTGTAATCTCTTAAGCCTATTTGTTATTGTTCCACGACTTTAATATAATTCTGTCTTTTGCCCGTAAGGCAAAGGTCTTTCTCAAAGATCAAAAGGATCGAAGATTATTTCGAATTTTGATAATGATAAGTCTCACTAATGAAGAAAATTTTATTATACTAATATTCCTTTTATTATATGATTCTGGTATTTTCTCTTTTAGATATAGCCGCATGCGGCGGGCTTCGCCACTATCTAACTGGCTCGGACACTTTCATTAACCATGTGTGGCAATTTTTCAGATAATTAATATAAATATATCAGGATCATTAAGAGATATAAACCTACACCGCCTTAAAAGAAAAAAATGACAATGAGGCCTATAGGTCTATTTGTTTAAATAATATGTTTTGAGATTAATTATCAAAAGATAAGAAAGCAGCTATTCTATGATTTAGAAATGACGATTCTCAACGAAGTTTTATATATGGACCCTGTTATACAATGGTGTGTCAAAGACCAAATATCGAGTTTTGAGAAAATCAACAATAAAGTTTTTTATTTTCATTGGATTATATATAATTTTTATTGTCAATTGTGCAAGTAACATTAAATATAAATTTTTTTAGGACATATTTCATAAAAAATACTATTAATTAAAGCATTTGAAACAATATTCCGTGCTTAACGCAATTTTGAATTTTTTGGTCTTTGACACACCATTGCATAACAGGGTCCATATAAATTAAAATGCAGCAGCTTCTTATTCGTAGCCCAAGTCTTCAGTGTTTTAAGAAAAAAATCTGGTGTGACTGGTGCACAGCACACAACTTTCTCTTACCTTCGGTAATCGAAAGTTGTGTTCTGTGCTTGTCACACCAGATTTTTTGTGTCGACATATATTTAGTTTCTATTAAAAAGAAAACTGCACGAAATGTCTATGCTTTAAAAACAAAACGACAGACAGACTTTGTCTATTTTATATAGTAGTATTATATATATAGAGATTAAAAAATGGATTACAAGTTTATTATAAGTTAGTGAATAATAATACGATTTTGGATATAAAAAATTATTTTCTTATTCATTACTGGATTGCTTTGAGAAGTCACGAGGATAAAATACACTACAACCCTCTCTCTCTGAAATCCCGCAGGTCACGTACTGGAAAGTAAGAAATTTTTTATATAAATAATTAATTCTATAGAGATCCAATAATCCTAATTGTTTTTAGAAAGGAATATAAGTTGTCCTGTCTAGAGAAGAATTAGAGATTATTGAAAGCCATAAATAAAAGCTTGAGTAGATTGTACAAAATTAATTGATTTATACTTAAATAATTAACTAAAAGAGTAATGTAATCAACCTGTTGCATTGTAACAAGTTATCGTTTATCTTCGTTTGAATTAAAAAAAAGAAAGAATTTCAAATCAATCAAATTTTATTAAAATTCTTGAATATGAGTTTTAAATATAAAATAAATAAAAAAACAAAGATTTCTTCCATATTCAATGATATTAATTAACTGTACAAATTATATTGATAATTTATTTTCAAATTAATGAGTTCGATTTCCAATTTTGTTAATATCGATTTATAATAATTTTGATAGAATAATTAATTATTGATTTTTCTTTAATTGAACGAAATCCAATTTCAAAATAAATGTAAATTGTTCATTTAGTTTTAATATTATGAGCCATGATCCCGAGTTTATGATAAAAAATTAAATTATTAATGAATATTGGTGGTTATTGCTATTAATAGTTAACTCGTAAAGAAAGGTTTCCGGTGAAACTGACATAAATTTATTTGTAACATAGCCTATATCGGCCGGTATAAAGTCAAATATATTTGACGAGAATCATTGTCAATTAATATGCTTAGAATTTTAGGTTTATCTTTAATTATTAAAATTTTGTAACAAGCAAGCCTATAAATTACTAAAGTGAGATGCTGTGAAAATATGCAAAAAATTATTTATTGCAAAATAAATATTTTATTACAAATTTCTTGTATAAGAGTGATATATCACTTAAGAAGGGACCATCATGATATATCAATATAACTTTTTTTTATTTAGTAATTTGACTAATAGTACAGAATAATAATGAACTTTTTATTTATTTAGGCCTAAAGTTTCTAAGTTCTCTTAAAAAACCCACACCCTTGACCTATCATTGGCATTAGCTTCTGGTGCCAAAGGTTGAGGGTTCGGATCCCGTCTCATACGACAAAAATTTATTTCAATTGGATTGGCTATCAATCAAAAAAAAATCAATCAAACCCACTATCTTTAGTTTAAAAAAAATACACTATCAAAACATTAATATTTGACATACTTATTGTAAAATGTATTTAATTGAGATTTCAATTTTATCAGTGTTATATTATTATCAAACAGAGGTAGGTTAATCTTTTATTAAATTTCATATCAAAACTTCAACAGGATGTTATTTATTTAAATAATGATATATTTTACAGTATAAACCTATAATGATTTTATATATCGTTGATAAAATAAATAGTAGTATATAATATTATTCTGACAGAATAATAATAATATAGAGCCTCTATGAAGAGAAAAACATTTTTTTTTTAAGCCAGTGGTTTCCAAGCGGAGCAGTAGCCCGCAACCGATAGCTCAGAGATAGAAAAAAAAAATTAAAATTCACAAGGAAATGTCGGCTATTTATCTATTCAATAGTATTTTAAAATATTTTTAAAGAGATGGTGGCGAATATGCCAAAAAATTTCATTTAAACTCTGACAATGTCGTTGTAATTGTTGGAGGATGAGACTCACTTTCTCCTTTCGCATCTACTTCTAAAAACTACTATTCTTCAAACCATGTTGCCTAAATATCAGGCGTTCCAAATGAATCGTATTTATATTTAAACCTCTCCCCCCCCCATGGCCGAGAGGCTAGAATTGTTGATAAGCGTCAATTGATGATGGTTTTAAAGCCATAGGGCGCGGGTTCAAATCCCGGGCAGTCCGATGAATTTATTTAAATCAAATGGTATAAATAAAATATGCCTGGACCCTAATATATCGAATCTAAATAATGTGTATCGTTAAAGTCTATGCTAATTTTTTAATTATTTATTTTTGGACTTTGGGGATGTCTCAAATATCGGATATTTTAAAATTTCGATTTTTTTCACGATTAGAATACTTTCTTTATGTATACCACGTATACAAGGAATTAATAATAAATACCTTTTATAACCCAAATAAATAAACGATATTGGATATAATATTATTTGTGCGATATTGATAATTGAAAAATATAAAAAAATAGAAGATAAATGTAATTTAAATTTTATTATAAGAAATAAAATATCTATATCCTCTCTTTCTCTTTTTTTTTATTACCATTTTCCATTATTTCTTTCTTCATTTTATCAATGATATAAACAAATACATTTCCCTCGACTAGGTGTTAGATTGTAAAATGAGTGCTGAACAAGGCGTTGTGTAGACAGGTGTACGAAAAGAAGGGTTGTACAAGAAGAAAAAGTGGAATAAAGGAGGTGGGTGTAGGAGAAAAGAAAAAGTAAAAGGGAAGGAAGAGGAAGAAGGAAGTCCTCTGCAGATCGGAATAGTGGAAGTAATGAAAGACGAGGCAATATGTTGGAATTCTGGTTGCCTCCGTTGGACTGTCTTTCTGGCTGTAGTATGTGTGTGTGTATATATATATGTGAGTGTGTGTGTGCAATTTCGGGTCTTCTACCACCAACCCCCCCACTTTTCCCTCTTCTCTTGCCGTTATCTCGTTCGACTTGTGGATAACTTCAGAGGCTTTGATGTCGTCATGTCGAAAAAGAGAGAGAGAGAGAGATACGAATCTGTCTGTCTGTCTGTTTCTGCGCGTGCATTCAAGCAAACATCGCATTTTGCACCTTTTTTAAATATCATTTTTGTCTGGGAAAAGAGATAAAAAAAAAACGAGAGAACTCGGTCCCTGTTCTATATACATTTAATGTTCCTCTTCCTTATGATTGATCAAAGAAGAAAATAGAATCAATATTAGAATCTCAAGGACTCATTAAATACGATCCTCTTCTCGTCAATTTTTTTTTTCTTTTTAATAATATAAAATGAAATTCAAGTTTTCCATCAGCTTTTTTAATTATATACAAGAGAAGGCGATATAAAATTATTGGAAAAGGGTAAAAAAAAAAAAAATTACTGAGCAAAAAAATTATTAAGGTTAATTGTCAAATTAAAAATTAATAAAAAAAAATATATATTGAGAGAGGAGCTCTTTTTGAACAACCTTTTAAATAAGTACTTATAGCCATCATTAGTTTTCAATAAGTCCTAATTTGTATAGAGTTGGTAAAAGTTCCTAGGTAGGGAATAGGATAATAGTAGCCTAAATCTTTTTTAAGAACAATTTAAATTGAATTAGTCTCTTTTATATGTAAAATTTGTGATAATAAAAAATTGTATGGTTTTATGAAACCACGATGCAAGTGAAACTTTTTTCGTATCGTAGGCGTTTAACTGAAAATTTCCAGAAAATCATTCAATTAAGGGTATTAAAATCGCGTTTTTAATCTTAATTTAATAATTGGAAAATGGGAATGATAATGGGAAATCAATGGACGCATGTTAAAAACTGAGAACAATATTTATTTAGAATTTGAATCATTTTAAAAATTATATTTATCAATTTAAAAATTGAATAATTAAATCTCACAATTATTTTTTGTATAATTCGTCATATATATTAAATTTCAACTTTCCTATTTTTTTCACGGCTTGTGACGTCATGGCTTGTAGCGTCACGGCCTTTGACGTCACGGCTTGTAACGCGACATGCTGAGGAACGAAAAAATTTGGGGCGATCAAATAAAAGTTCCACTTTGAAAAGGACATTATTTTATTAATTACTATAGAAAGGCAAAATGAGTATATACATTTTAAAGAGCATCTAAAAAATAATTGATTTTTGAATTTTAATCAAAATCGTTGGAGCGAATTTTAAGAAAATCGAAAAAAAAAACTGAAAAAGTACATCAGTAAAGTATTAGTACTCTTTGGCCGAATTTGTTTAAAAGCTTATTTTCACGCCCTAGGTGGGTGCCTAATTTAAATATAAAATTTTAACTTCCTAGCTCAATTCCTTCATGCTATAAATTGAACACACACAGACAATGTCGCGAAAACCACTTTTTTGGATTCAGGGGACCTCAAACGTGTATATCCATCAAAATCTCGACATCGAATTTTTGACATGAATCCAATACTTTCTCTCTATTTATATTAACATATTTAGAGGTAAGAGAAAGTAAAAATGCCTAAAAAAAAAAAAAATAAATAAATAAATAAACAAAACTTTTGTTCTTAATTTGACCCCTTAGTTACCTTATCCAAAGGATAGCTAGTTAATTAGATCTGAAGCAACCGGCACTAAAAAAATCAATCATGACCTCCTCCTGGGACAAAGGATGGTTACGCCACTGCTCCACAGTCATTAGAGAAGATTACAGATCGAGAAAAAAATGTTTAGTATGGCTAACACGAAAATGCAATCGTGTATCATTGTATAAAAAAATGAAGCAACATTGAAGAATGGAAAAAATCAATGAAAATGTGAAAATCAGTTTAAATTTTCTTTAGTTGTCAGTCTGTCCTTGATTTGATTCACTACATTTGGAAACAATGTTTGCCTAATCAATATGATTCAATCATCTCACCTTTGAATTTAATTATTAATTATTTGCATTTGTAATTTTGTATTGCTGTTCTAGGTCATTGTATTAACTGAGCCGAGAAAATTGTTAGTCTCTCTATGTGCGTCACAAGAGATGGAACACAGAATCAAAGATAATGAATTAATCAAATTCACTCATACTTAGTAGGCATTAGAGAAAAAAATTGTTTGTAAAAAATGTATCATCAACGTGTATGCGACATACTCTCCCATGGTACGTATTTAATTTACATCCCATTTCAAGAGGGGTTGATGAACAAACAACATTTAGACATACATAGAAAATGTAATAAAAAAAATTGTATTACTCGTTTATGTTACATTAATGATATTATTTATATACTACAAGAGATAAAATTGAAATAATTTTACTAAAGATCAAAGAAACAACTTGTAATAAATAAATATTAATTTCCTAAGAATAATTAATTAGGTTTAGAAATAAGTGAACTGGAAATTAATTTGAATCCCATATAAGAAAATTTATTTGGTTTGTGGTGATAAATCTACCCATAAAAATACTAACAGCAAGATATAGAATGCATATTTTTAATAAATAATTAATACAAATGTGCAGTAGCGTAACTAGGTGGGGGGCGAGGGGGGCGCCCCCCCCCCGCCCGCCCCAGGCGCATCGAGCCCTGGGCGCCCCTCGAAACTGGCATAGGCGCCCTACGGCCTCTAAGATATATAGCCCAGGGAATGTGATTTTATCATATTCTTTCCATCGATTGTCTAAAAAAATTGATTATTTTCTTTTAAAATTATATTACAACTTGAATTCTACTATTTTAAATGAATTTAATTCCAAAATAATAAATAATGTATATAGAGGCTTTATAATTACAATTTTTTACTTTCTCTTACCTCTATATACCTATATGTTAATATCAGTAGCGTATCCAGGTGGGGGCGAAGGGGGTCCTCGCCCCCCCCCCCGCCCCAGGAGCATTAAGCTGCTTTTTCCCAAGATTTACGACTTTTTTGTGAAATTTCATAATAAATTCGTTTTATATCACAAATCCGGAAAAAAATTACAAAAAAAAAAGCCCGAACGAGATTCGAATACTCAAAAAAAAAAAAGGTCGAACGAAAAACGGCGCCCCTGTTGAGCTTCGCCCCCTCCGCCCTCAAAGGCTAGTTACGCCGCTGCAAATGTGGTCTGTAATTTAAAATCCCATAATAAAAATAATTCAAACTACAAAAGTTTTAATAAATTATAAACTTGTCCCAATGCCTAGGCATCCCTGGGAAAAAGCTTTGATTTTGAATTTCGTATTTTGTTTATTTTCTTGAAAGAATCAATAAAGCGTATATCAGTTTAGGAAAGTATAGGAATAGGGTTGGTAGATTCGGAGGTTGAATCGATTTTCGATTCGTTGATTTTAAAATCGAAACCAAATAATCGATTTTCGATTTTTTTTACAAAAAATTTAGCGTTGTACCCATAAGTTAATTTAAGGGTAAGGTTCTGTTTACAATTTGCAAGCGGTTTGTGGAACAAGAAAAATAGAAAGTTGCATTACTGCTGCCCAAATCAATTTTTTCAGTCTTTATAACTTGTATAAAGTCACATATACAGTCTTTGTATATGTTGGAAAAATACAACATATCGGCTTCCAGTGGCGGATCCAGAGGAGTTTCTCGGGAGGGGGGTAATCTGGTGGGACTGGTGGCCCAGCACGTAATTTTTTCTTATTTTCGGTAATTTAAAGGTGCATTTTGTACTTGTTTACCAGAATATAGATGTATATGCAAATCATATTTCTAAAAAAAACAAAACCGGCTTGCTCAGCAGGATGTGTTCTGAACGGAAAGCATAAAAACTCAATTTTAATCCCTGTGAATATTTTGGTGCCTTTTCATTTGGACGGTCACATATAGGGATAAAGAAAGTTAAAAAACTTCCATTAAAAATTAATGTAAAATATGAGTTTCTTTTTACAGAGAGAAAAGAGAAAGAAAATATATTTATAATATATATTATATACCATTTCAAGAGATTATCTAATTGATTGAGAAAGATATAAAGTTAATTAGGCGGGACGAACGTGAGAACTGTTTAAGAAACGAGTGCCGCCTGCTCACCTTCCCCCTTCCTCCCCTCCCACCTTCCCCTCCCTCCACCCACTCTTTCATTGTCGACGACTAAAAATAGAATACGACCATTAAAAGAATTTCCTTTCTTAATTTTCAAGTTTTTTTTATTATTAAATAATTGAATTAAATAAAATGAAAAATATTATAATTTATAAAAATGATGAATCAAATAAATTTGTTCCGATATTTGTGCGTTTAATCAAAACACTAGTTAGTTTTCAGTAATTTATATAAAAATGTTGTTAACCTATGTAATAATAAAATTGGAAAATTATTACTCTAGAAAAAAAAAATGATATTAATATAAATGTATTTAAGTAAGCAGATCGCCTGCCGGAAGAACTCAATAAAAAATCATCTAGGATTTTTTATAAAATCTTCCATTATCTAAAAACATTTCCTTAAAAAAAAAATAATAATAGTAATAAAAAGAAAATAAAAAAAAGTTAAAAATTCCCAGTAAAGACACTCACACATGAATCAAATTTCCTTCTTAACACCCATAAAATAATTACTAATAGAACACTAGATGAAATTATTTTATAATTTTCTAGTCAATTTGTTTTTTTAATAATAATTATCATCGGCCATGTTCTTATGGCTTGGCTTGAAGGGAGTTGAATAATTAATTAAATAAATTTCAATATACCTGAGTCAAAGATGATGGCAGATGCTTCACGATATAAAATGTAATACTTGAAGACACATCACAATGAAAAATAAACTCACTGAACACATTTTATAATTTTTTAAAGCACTAAATAAAATCACTTATAGAAAACTAACCGAACGAGCGGAGATGTAGGAAGCTGGACTGATTGTTTGAACTTAATCTCCGCTAGAGTGCTCTGCGTCTCTTTGTTTTTACTCTTTGAAGCAATATTAAATTGGCAAGGATCGTCGGCAAGGTCCAGATTTGCCGGGCGCAAAATTTCAAATAAACTGGTAATAAGTAAAATCGAAAATCGGCCGTCAAAATCGAATCGACCAACCCTATATTAGAAGTTTTTTTTTTCAATGATCTAAAATACCAATTTCATCTTAATAATTAGATGATAACACATAAGAAAATTTTAATGATTTCTTTGATTTAAACTTTCATGATTGTTATTATTAAAAAAAAAGACATTTTTGGAAATATTGAAGGTTTATTATTTAGTAATTAATAATACAATAAATTACTTTAATCATTAAAAAAAAATGTTTTTCAAATTTTTTAAATTAGTTTAGCCCATATATATAAAAAGAATAATCACAAAACGAAAACCGTAGCCAGAAAATTTTTGAAGAGAGGGGTTAGGACGACCCCCATCCCCACTAACATGGACGTATCAAGCTCAAAACGGAAGGGAGGGGGAGGGGAGTGGACTTTTAAAATCCATTTTATTATATTATTAAATGCCACAACCATATTGGTGATAGGGGATGTCGATATTCGCACAGATAGCGTGAATTTTTCAGTTTTTTATTTTTATTTCAAGTTTGGAAGGGGGAGGAGGCTGTTATTCCCCTTGCTCCCTCTAGGTACGCCCATGCCCCTTTTACAAATGAATTAAAAATATTAACAATGAATCTATACTGAATCTGTTCAGTCCTGGGTGAGTGAAATAATCAAAATATTTATAATTTGTAAAATGTTGACACTATAATTTTTTTTTCTCTTACCTCTATATATATTAATATATATAGAGAGAAAAGTATTGATTATGTCAAAAATTCGATGTCGAGATTTTGATGGATCTTAGTTTTGAGGTCCCCTGAATCCAAAAAGTGGTTTTGCGACATGGTCTGTCTGTGTGTTTGAACAAAATATCTCAAGAACGAAAAGAGTTAGGAGGTTGAAATTTTATATTTAAGTTAGGAACCCCCATGGGACCTGACACGAAGCTTTTGACCAAAATCGACCAAAGAGTACTAGTACTTTACTGATGCACTTTTTCAGTTTTTTTTCGATTTTCTCAAAATTTGCTCCAACGATTTTTTTAAATTCAAAAATCAATTATTTTTAGATTCTCTTTAAAATGTATATTCTCATTTTGTGATTGAAATCTTCTGAAGACCACTTTACTCTTGTTCTCCATAGAAAAGATAGGAGAAATGGTTGCCATGGTAACAAAATATAAATATTTTGTCATACTTATAAATTTTACATCTTGAAATACGAATGTACCGTACTGTCGGAAACTAAATACATGTCGACACAAAAAATCTGGTGTGACAAGCACAGTACACAACATTCGATTACCGAAGGTAAGAAAAGTTGTGCTGTGCGAGTCACACCAGATTTTTGTTTTTTGTATTTAGTGTCGGGGGCCCCTTCCCCTGATAATAATGTTCCAATAATTAAAAGTGTTCTCCTCATCCTATCTGAACGAAATTGAAATGGAGCAAATGTTTAAATATTAGTTGTTTGATGGGATTGAATAACGTATCAACGAGACGAATTAAACTCATGTATCGGATTTGATGAGGCAGATTCAACCTGCTCTCATTGTCTGGCATAATGAATAGAAAAACAAAATGAAAAAAAAAAAATGAAATTAAAGAATATTTTACTTTGTTTTTGTCATATATTTTAACGTTTATCAATTTTTGAAAAAAAAAAAAAAAAAATGAAAAGCATAAGCCCTAAATTCTCTGATAATATTCTCTGGCTTTGACTTGTCCAAAAGATATATGTATATCCTCTGAACAGCGAAAATGTCAAATCCTATCATATGGTGAATGGTGGATCTCCATAAAGCGTTGGGGATATACATATATATTCTATATGAATCTATCTCCAACGCTTTGAAGCTCTATGTATCAACTCTAAATATTTACAGCTAAGCAATTAGAGAGATCTAGATCATATTTATGTTTATCATGTTTATGTTTTCATACATAAGTCACGGTCAATTTGATATGCTAGTCGATTGCATTGCCAAAATGTAAACATGTTTTATGATAGAGGGGCGGAGTAGGGGGTAAAATTATTGTCTTGTTTTAATGATTATCATTCATTTCACTTTAAAATTTTGTAAATGGAAATATAAATATTTTTTTATATTTTTGTATATCTTAACGTGTTTATGATCATAGATCCGGGATGAGCTCGGTGGTTTTTACTTTTGATAAAATTGGAAAAAACTAAAAAAGTACATCAGTAAAGTACTACTACTAGAAGTTTCCCAAAGACGAGATCATTAGAGTTTGTTTTGGATACCGAAATTAAGAAATATTTAAAATTTGAAAGAAATCGTTAAAGAAAATTTCGAGAAAAGTGAAAAAAATTAAAAAGTACTAGTACTCGATGTTTCCCAAAGACGAGACCTAGGGTAATTTGTTTTGGATACCGTAAATAGTAAATATTTAAAATCTGAAAGAAATTGGTAAAAAAAAAAATTCGAGAAAATTGGAAAAAACTAAAAAAGTACATCAATAAAGTATTAGTACCCGAATTTTCCCAAAAGCGAGTATGTCAAAGTCTTATATGGCTTGAGTTGCCAGAAAAGACTGTCTGTATGTGTGTGTGTGTTGTGTGTGTGAGAAAAAGGGTGTTAAAAAAACAGTAGTATTGTTGGAAAATAAAAATAAGTTTTCCAACTTACAGGGTAGGTTTCATGATTTTTTCAACCTGCCAAAGCCAAATACATGAAAAATTGTTCTTTCTAACCAAGAGCACTCTAAACAATGCAAAAATATGACACAAAAACTTTCTAATTTTATAGTCTATTCACCCCCCTCCCCCCTAAAAATAGTTTCCTTCTTCTGCTAATTCAAAGTTAAGCTGATGTACTCTCCTCACAAAACAAGTTATTTGATCACTTTCCAAATGTGAAAATAAACTCAGATTCATACAAATAATTGCTCAAACCAAATAGCCTGACGGTTGATGATATAGAGGTATAATTTTGAAAAAGCTTAATTCATAAATGGATGGGGTTATAAATAATGTGCCTGTCAATTTATACACAAATTTATCGAATATGTTAAAATGACTTCTGACGAATAAAAAAAAGCGTCTGATTACACCTCAAATATTCTACAATTAAATAAGGAAAGGTTAATCTCTAGTATAAAGTTCGAAACCACCAGAGAGCACTGGCTTACACTTCACTAGTTAGCTCTTTTGGCAGTAGCCAGGGTCGGATCTAGGGGGGGGGGTGGGTGCGTGCCCCGGGCGGCAGATATCAGGGGGCGGCAAATAAAGAAAGATTTACTAAAAAAAAGGTAAAATGATATGAATTTTGTATAGAAAATTTTAAGGAGGGCGGCAAATTAAATTTTGCCCCCCCCCCCCTAAAAAAATCTCCTAGTTCCGGCCCTGGCATTAGCTCTTCGGTTAATGATTCTTTCGTTCTTTTCATTTGCGCGTGCTATTTGTTTTGTCACTAGTGTCGTTTCGGTTCGGTTTTCTTTGGTCAAAAACCATTCAGTTCTAAACTATTTGGCAGCCCTTAAAAATAGAGAAAGAATCACGAATGAAGCACGCCAGCTCTCTGGTGACTTCGGACTTTATACTAGAGATTAGCCTAAGGAAATTATAAATTTACTTTAATTTATAATGGCCAAAATAATGAAAAAATACATTATTTGTGCAATCAGAATAACAATAACTCATTATGTTAATTTTTCACCCAAAAAAAATGTCTCTAGTGGGTCTAAATGTAATATGGGGATAGCCTTTCTAGCCCTGTTCTAGAGATTACAAGAAAATTATTTTAGTCCGAAATTCCTATAACTTTTTGAGCTGAAGTTACGATTTCTCCTAAAGGAAATGTATGAAACTAACATATGTTAAAAATGACTAACAATAAGTTCGTCTCACAAGGAGAGTGCCCCTCAAAGATTTGAACCAAAATTTTATTATGTATAGTACTTAATGAAAAACAAATTCTGTTAAAGCGAAAGAATGCGCTTCTCAAGGGTTCGTCTATAAAAAATGTTAAAGATTTGCCAGCAGGTCTTGAGCCGTTTCGAAGAAGCATATTTCTAATAGCATTTCTAATGTTTTCATTGCTTTTATGATCAATATTCAACTTGCAAAGACACTACAGATTATAAATATTAATATTACAATTTTTTAATAAGTAATGTTTGTTGCAAGAATACAAATTTATGCTTTATGTATTATTTACAATTAATACTAGTCAGTGGCGGTCCCAGGACTTGGTCAAGGGGGCCCAAATTTTTTTTTTTTTATTTCATTTAAAAAATTGAAATACACTGTAAATAAATTTTATAATATAAAATAAAAAACATTCTGGCAAATTTATAATTTTTTGTTTAGTTTTAAAATATTAAAGAAAACTTGAATTTTTGTCGGTCCAATGGGGGGGGGGGGGGGGGGGCTGGGACCGCTAGTGATACTAGTATGTAGAAGAGGTAGTGTAGTAAAAGAACACTACCAAGTTAGCCTCCAAGGCTTTTAGAAATGTTTCTTCGCAACACCTAAGACATGCTGGCAAATATTTAACATTTTTTTTTAGATGAACCATTGAGAAGTGCATTCTCACCAGGGGCGTATATAGAAATTTTTTTCGGGGGGGGGGGGGGGGGCCCGAACTCAAAAATTTTTTTGCGGAAAGTTTTTTTTTTTAAGAAACTAAATTTTTTTTCACACGAAATTTTTTGCGGAACATTTTGTCTTTTGCGGAACCAAAGTTTTCCATCCTGCGGAAAAATTTGTTGCGCTGATGTCTGTATATCCCTATATATGTATGTGTTTGGGAAATTTCGGGGGGGGGGGGCCCGGGCCCCCTCGGCCCCCCCATATATACGCCCCTGATTCTCACACTTTAACAGAATTTGCTTTTCATTAAGTACTACACACAAAAAAATTTTTTGTTCAAATCGGTGAGGGGAAGGCCGTACACTCCCCTTACCAGGCACAAAACTGGAGAAAAATTTTAGTATTTAAGTATTAATTATTATTGTAAGCTCATTTATTTCTCGAAATACTCTTGTTATTAATTTCATATTTATCTTAAGAAAAGACTTTCAAGAGCATTTATGTTTTAATTTAGTTCTTATTCCATCATTATATTTCTCTTAAAAATTTAATTATTCGTCTCTTTTTAGATTTTTTATCTTCAAATTCAAAAAGACAAAAGAAAAAAGATGTTTTGAGATTATCTAATATGATAAGACAAATCAAGCACCAAGGCAACTTGCAACCGTAATTCACTTTTCTTGTAAAGTCTAACTAACGCCATTTTCTCCAAACAATTATGAGAGAGTGTCTTACTCGTTAATGTATACCCAAGGATGTATAGAATTAATGAATACCTCTGCAAATGAATGAAGTGCATAAACGTATCGCTTTAATGAATTAAATTAAGCTTTAAATAAAGTCATCCTATAAAATTAAGTATAAATCGGAGTGGGTGTGTGCGGTTTTTGTGTTAAATTCAATGCACCGAGGAAGATGTCTAATAAAGATTAAAAAAATTATTAAATTTTCATACCATTTACTATTTTGATTTCATTGAATTAAAATTTTAATTTAATCAATTTTTTACTCAATTTCTTTCAATTATATATATACTGTATTAGGATTCACATGATTTTATCAATATATTTGTGAGATTTGTAATTATTGAACTAAGTCTGCTCTGTTACCTTTCGACCATAATCTTAACATTCGATCAGTTATTATATTCAGAAATCCCAGATTGTGGAGTTATACTTGTAGAAATAAATGAAATACATTTTATACATTTATAGGTGAATTATTTTGTGAGTTTTTTGAATAATCAAAGACAAGACATGGTTGAAAATGCAGATGTTAGCCATTAGATTAAAATGTACAGTCAGTTTCAATATTAACCGCCACTCCTAGAGAATAGAGGCGTAAAGTTAGACAACTAAAATGCTTAGAAAATAAATAAACTTTTTTAATATTCCAGTGGAAATACTATTTTTTGAGAAAACAATTACGTCAGTTAAGCGCTCTGGTTGTCTAACTTCACGGCTCTATTCTCTAGGGGTGGCGATTAATATTGAAACTGCCGGTACAAAAATTTGTTGTTACAATATGTTGATATACATTTGCGTGCGGTCATCTCTCTCAGACGTGGACCGACGGCGGCGTGTATTTAGACTCCGAGTGAAGACACCAATCTCCTGTAGACCCTTGAGACAGCAGATTTTCTTAAGTTCAATAGACGAGCGACTTCTATTTGGCTATAGCCCTGTTTTATTAATACATCTTGAACGGCAATTTCGGGCATAGTATCCATGATTTTCTGAAATACAATAAAAGGTGTCATTTTGGGAAATGTGTTCAGGTCAACTGCTGAAAAGCGATTCATAAGAATAATTGGTGGCATGGGAATTTATAAGGCAATTATTATTATTATTTTTTTTTTTTGAACACTCACATTTTTCTCATTCACACTCACACAGTCTTTTCGGCAACTCAGGCCATTTAAGACTTTTATGATAACCATTATTTTAATAATATATATATATATATATATGGATTCCAGGAATTCTTATTTAAGCAGTTAGGTATCCAAAATGGCTTAAGTAAAATCATCGGACTGCCTTTGTAAGGCAGCTAGGAACAGCAAATATTCCAATTCAGCTATTCAGATCACATAATTTAAAAATTTAAAAAGTAACGAACCAATTTGCTTGATATTGATATCATTAATTGATGAAAGCTTTAAAAATATATACATTTTATAAATATTGGCTTAGAGATTTAAAAAAATATGACTTTGAATGAATCGATTTAGCTGCCCGCAAGTGTTGATAACATTAATACAAATACAGGGTTATTTAAAACACAGGAATATGAAAAAAATTAGATAGCAAAAAGTGCAAACTTGAACATAGAGTGTGCTAGCAACTTCAATGGAATAAATGAGGGATCAGTTGTCGAAATTTGGAGCTTAGATTTGGGTCGAGATTCTGGATTAGGGGCACTGGCTATGATAATGTGGATTTATTTACTTTAATTTCTCATTCTGAACATGCTTAAATCTTTTTGCGGCCAGAGCGTAGATAGAAGGAGTCAAACTAATTTGAAATCGTTGAGATTATCTGGAAATAAAAATAAAAAAAGTATAAAATTTAGAAAATTGCTCTAAGAAAAATTTATTTTTTGTAATGCTATTTTGTTTTGATTTTAGCACGATTTATTTTTTTGAAAATAGATAGATTATTAATAATCAAACAAAAGAAAAAAGAAATAATTTTTAAATTTCAATTACGGTTCAATTCTTTAATTCAATTTATTTGTGATAAAAAATGAAACCGTCATTATAAGAAACCTAGTTTCTCTTGTATTTCTAAAGTGTACCCTTAATGTATTTGTTGTTGTTTTTAAAAGGGAACATTCTTGTTTTTCCAAAATAAAAAAATAGAAATATACCATTAATCTTTTCGCGCCAGGCTTCTCTCTATTTGTCATTTATTTAAAAATGGCTGAGTTGTGAATGACGAATGAGCTCTAGACACACCATAGCAGGGTAATTAACACAAGGAGAAGGCTGCAGGTGGGTGCCAGGCGTTCTGTAACTGTAACTCTCCAGTCACTGATAGATGAACGTCTGTAACTCAAGTTGGCCAGAAGCAAGAGAGAGAGAGTTTCCACCCGGATACGTTTTCCCGGGGCGAGATTCGAACTCGACCAGAATTACTTCATCTATCTCACCTCAAGGCGAGTTGAGGTGTGAGGGGGTGGGGAGGTGGGATCCCACCCTTGAAGGTGTTGGAGGGCAATCGTCTGCCCGCTAAAGTGGCAGGCGGATGGGGGTGACATTTATCACCCCCACCACAAACCCTTACAACCCTTGTAAGACGTATCTTGCTACGAGTTGGTGGTCGTCGAATCTCTGACAGCAAGGAAGAGTTTCAATCTAGAAAAAAATAAAATAAAAGTTGAAACCAATAAAGATACACCTGATACTTGTAACTATCAATTTGTTAAGTGTTGGGGATTATACTATTTGTATACAATGAGTATAAAAAGAAGGGAAAGGGGATGTTGGAATATTTAATCTTCAAAATTAAAACTAGTTTTGCTCTCGGGCTTGGAGTAGTTGGTAGCGGGCCTGCCTTGTATACTAAGGGTCGAGGGTTCGGATCCCAGGCAGTCCGATGATTTTATTTAAGCCATTTGGATACCAAACCCCTGGGTGGGGGCCGGTTTTTGGTTATATCAAACTAATTTCATTATATAATAAATATCTATATCATCATTAAAGATCCTTAAATTATGAAATTTTAAAAAATCAATACAACTAACTTTCTTCTAAAACAATTTACATTTTTTGATAAAAAAAAATTTCAATATCTGAAAGTTAAATTAAAATATGGCAAGAATTTATACAATAAAAAAAAAATCTATACGATATTTGTCGTGACGGAGATCGGAAAGGATTCCCTTTATTATCTAGAGTTTGCGTTCCGAGGGTCAATTCATGCCCAGCTGTCCAGAGTTATTGACAGTGATCAATGTCTCCTGGTCGAACTTTGCAATTGCTCAACGAACATTTAACACCAGATGTTATTGTTATTCACAATCAGGATATAGATTATAAAAGAAGTTCTATTTAGAGAGGAAATTTTTTTTATTTAAAAAAGAAATCTTATTTATATTTATAGAAAAAAAAGTGTTTTAAATTGGAAAAAAAGGAAGGAAATGAAATGGTTCAATCATTGAGAATAAGAAAAAAGAGTAATATTATTTTGAAGTCAACACAAATAGCGTTTTTTCACAAGTGTTAAATTTTTGGCGTTATTTTATCAAATATATATATAAATGTAGTATATAGGTGGGAATGTTCTAATTCCAAAAAGAAAACAAATTCAATGAAATTTCTTCTATTAGTCAGTCGTATTGTTCTTTATTTAGCCATTTTGTTGGCAGATGGACCTCTTTGCTTCAATATAAGATATTCAGGGCCGAAGCAGAGGGGGACAGGGGGGCTATATCCCCGAGGCCTGGACCCTCCGGGCTACTGACTAAAAAAGTGTTGACATGAAGGCCAAAAAAGCCTTTTGAATTATAAAATAAAACTTTAAGGGGGGGGCGTATTATTATGTAGCCACGGAGCCCGTCAAGTCCCTCTGAAGATATATTTTAGTTTGAATGGTTTAGTTTCTTTGTTTACGGAGAATTTTCGAGAATATTTCTTATTTAGAAGATTCTGAGACCGAGGTTTTCCTGAATTAAAAACTCGATGTGCCGCAGTGGCACCGTCTCTACTGATGGTCGGTAGGTAATTAATTAATTAATTAATTTTTACGATTTTTTTCAATTTTTTATTATAAGTTGAGTCTGTTTTCAAATTACAGTTTCGATTCATTTAACCATCGTCAGAGTGTATAAAAACAAAATTATATTATAATACTTATATTCAGAGCCGGAACTAGGAGATTTTTTAGGGGGGGGGGGGGGCAAAATTTAATTTGCCACCCTCTCCTTAAAATTTTCTATACAAAATTCATATCATTTACCTTTTTTTTTTAGTAAATCTTTCTTTAATTGCCGCCCCCTGATATCTGCCGCCCGGGGCACATGCACCCACTGCGCCCCCCCCCCTAGATCCGGCCCTGCTTATATTCAACAAAAAGATGAATGTTGAATATAATATCAAGTAATATAATTTTGTTTTTATAGGCTCTGACGATGATTAAATGAATCGAAACTCTAATTTGAAATCAGTCAGCCTCAACTTTTAATAAAAAATTGAAAAAAATCGTAAAACTCTTTCACTACGGCTCATCGAGTTTTTAATTCATATTTCTTATTTATTTATTTATTTATTTTTTATTTATTTGATCATATACCTTTTTTTTAAGTACGCCAATTTTTTTCCTTTAAATTTCGCTTATATTTTTGGTGATGATCGATACTTATTTGCTTTGAATATACGAACATTTTGGCTTTGGTGGCAGAATTCTTCGCCATGATCGAAGTCTCTAGTAATTTATAAATCGAATCCTGAAAAAGATCATAGAAATCAATCATTTGACAATCTTTTTTTGACTTTACGTCTACTATCAAATAAAGAATTTTATATGAAAATAAATAAAATAAAAACTTCTTTAAAAAAATATTTTCTTTTGTTGAAAAAAAAAGTTGCAATTGATTTTTTTTTTATTAGTCGATAAAACCTCTATAAAAAGATGGAATATGTATTATATATTTTCTAATAAATATTTTTATGGTATAATAGGAATTATCACAGGCACATCTTGCCATGGTTAAGGGGTGAAACGGGAATGGGTTTGAAAAAAAAGTTTATGTGATGCAACTTTTGTATTCTCATTTTACAAAAATCTACATTTTTTCAGTTAAATGAATGGGGAGAGGAGATTTAATACAAAAATTCCTTTTTACTTTCTCTTACCTATCTATCAAATATATGGAGAGAAAGTATTGCGGGCATGTCGAAAATTCGATGTCGAGATTTTGATAGATATTCATGTTTTGAGGTCCACTGAGTTTTAAGCATAAAGGAAATGAGCTACGAGGTTGAAATTTTATATTTAAGTTAGGCACCCTCCTGAGGCGTGAAAATAAGCTTTTGAACAAAATCGGCAAAAAAGTACTAGTACTTTTTCAGTTTTTTTCGATTTTCTCAAAATTCGCTCCAACGATTTTGATTAAAATTCATGACATGTGTGCGTTATTCCATTTTTGTAACCATTACAATAATTAACATCTAAAAAAAAAAACTATGATCAAAAAGTGTCTAATTGATTGGTCCACCATGTATAGGTATAGTCTATAAATAATATTATCTTATTTTGTTTTAAGTTTATTATTTATAGGATTTCGAAAATTGTTTGTTTCTTTGTCTATTTCAAGAAGGAAAAAAATAAATAAATTAGCCTTTCTAAAAGATTACACTTTTTACTTGTTCTGCTTTTTCTACTTAAATGATATAAATTACAAACAAAAGTCTAACATTTTTTTATATAACATTGTGGATTTTTAACCCTTAACAATTTGTTTTCATATAAAATAAAAAGAAAAAAATATAAATGAATAGAAAAAAAATCTAATTTAAGAAAATTTAAAAGAATAGATTTCTAAAAAAAAAATTTATATGAAATCAATGGGATGTGTAAAAAATAAGTAATTTACATTCATCAGTTTTTATAGTAAATATTTTGTTTGATTTTTTTAGCATTATTTTGGCCTAGGGATCCAACAAATTTTATTTTTCATATCCCTTACAAGAAAAGAATAAGATAATACGTATATATTATATCCCTTGTATATATATAACGTTATATAGTTGCATAGTAGTATAAATATCTCTATTTTATAAATGCTCACAGCATAAAAATTGTCTATAAATAATAAATTTAAGAAACTTTTATAGCAGTTTTCTTTTCAACACTAAAGTTGTGCGTTCAAAGCTTAAAGATCTATTTTGTTTAAAAAATAAATATTTGTTACACTACAACAAATTGATCTAATCATATAAAATTCGGCAAGTATAATCAAAGAGTAATCGAAAGGCATAAAGTGCGTTTTTATCTTTGATTGCCTCTGACCTTTCTTGCATTTATTTACATCTTCACACCCACTTCTACTCTAACATTATCACAATTCATAAACATATATATATATATACATATATATTTGTTCTGAAAAATATAATTAGTTTCCGCCGATATATTAGAATTCAAGATATAAAATTTATAAACAGAAAAATATTTATATTTTGGAGTTGGGAGGAATAAAACCAGCGTTGTCGAACGCCTTTACACTTTTATTCTAAGCAGACGTTTCGGTAATCATAACGGTTGCCATCTTCAGTGCCAATGAAAGTTTTTTAAGGTGTCCCTGTCATATATAGTAATATTGTAAAGTATAGGAAGCATCAGCCTGGAGCGCTCAGCAAGTAGTGTAAAGGTGTTCGACAACGCTGGTTTTATTCCTCCCGACTCCAATCTCACATACCCAGCCTACAATTTAATATTTATATTTTGTTACCATAACAACCATTTCTCCTATCTTTCCTATGAAGTACAAGAGTAAAGTGTGCTTCAAAATATTTCAAGGGCAAAATGAGAACATACATTTTACAGACCATCAAAAAAATTATTGACCACCTTAAGGTGCGCGTCTCGAAAAACCGTTAGAACACAATTCAGTACCGAGTTACTCTAGGCGGCAAGAGATGGCGTTAGTTTTCCCATAGGGATACAAGGGATTTATTCCATTCCATTTGAACTACTAGTACTTTTTGGTCGATTTTGTTCAAAATGTTAGTGTCATCTCCCATGGGGTATCTAACTTATATATCAAATTTCATCCTCCTAGCTCTTTTCGTTCTCGAGATATTTTGTTCAGAGACATGACACAAATGCGAGATTGACAACTTTGCTTTCTTCTGGCACATACTTGCAACCATCAAAATGTTCTGCCAATTTTTTTACACTTAAACATATGTTCATTACAACATATTAAAATTGTAGCCTTGTGGGAGCAGGTTAAAAGAAAAAATTTTTACATTTTCAAAAAATAAAGGGATGGTGACGCAACCGAGAGATGCCTGCCAGAACTGTACGGGATAGCGTCACTGGTAATTTTTATCTTCTCACAAAATGGTGTGAATTTTTCAGTATTTTTAGTTTTTTTTTTTTTATTTTGATTTCAAATTTGGAAAATTTGCAGCTGCCACCCCTTCCCCCCTCCTCCTCCTGGGTACAGTACACTCCCATGGTTAGGGATATTTGTTTGTAATTATCTTTATAATTTTTTCACATATGTCATTAATATTTATTACTGGTTTTAATCACTTTTTCACCCTCTCTGATATCTGACACCTGCCAAAATTACTTTTTTTCTAAAAATAAAAGGTTTTGGATTGGGGAGAATAAATAAATGGCCCTTAATGACGAGACAGTTGGTTTATTTAATTCAAATACGTATTTTTCTTTATCGATCGATTATAAATTAATTGACAGGTTTTTTTTTTACTCTTCATTAATTATTTTGAAACTTCAACTGTTGATTATTTTATCGTATCTTGACATTAAATTTCGAACTTAATTAATTAAAAATAAAACATTTCGATTGCCAGTTATTAATTATGGACAGTATCTTGAAACAATTATAAAATCATTAAGGGCCAATTAAAAAGTGAAGTACTCTAATATTTGATTAATTAAATTCTATTATAATAAAATCAGACTTGAATATTTGTTTTTAACTTCAATAAAAAAGGGAGTATGAAGAGTTTACGGATGTAATTGTAAAACTTGAGTCCTCCACAAATTTATTATTTATATTTTCGACATTTATTAAAATATTTGTTTAATCAGAAATGGCTTAATTAGATAAGTTATAAATTATGAGCGATAAAATATCAATTTATGAGCTTAATTGATTTCTAGGAGGCAATATTTATTTGATTAGCTGTAGGGCATAGGTAAGAGTAAATAAAATTAAACATGGAAGACGATTAGTAGGTATATATGGGAGTCATAAATTTTACAAAAGGAGATTAATATTTATATACACAAATACAAAACAAACAAACATGAGATAGTGAAAATTTATAATCTTTTGCTAAGTAAACTTTGCCTAATGATTTAATTTTTTAACTAAATTCGACAAAAAAAAATTAGTAAAAGTAATTACAGGAGCATGCTTTACCTTCTACGAATATTTTTGGTAAAAAATTTATATTTTAACACTCCAATACCGGTAGTCGCGCACTAAGAGTAACGTCCATAGTCGCGCTGTATCTGTAAGTTGAACACCTCCCGGGACCGGAAAAATAAGCTTTTAATCAAAATTGGCCAAAAAGTACTAGTACTTTACTGATGTACTTTTTCAGTTTTTTTCGATTTTCTAAAATTCGCTCTAACGATTTTGATTAAAATTCAAAAATCAATTATTTTTTAGATGCTCTTTCAAATGTATATTCTCGTTTTCTCCTCAAAATTGTCTAATGAAGCACACTTTACTCTTGTGCTTCATAGGAAAGATAGGAGAAATGGTTGCCATAGTAACAAAATATAAATATTTTCCCATGTTTATAAATTTGACATCTTAAATTCTAATATATTGGCGGAAACTAAATATATGTCCACACAAAAAATCTGGTGTGACAAGCACAGGCACAACTTTCGATTACCGAAGGTAAGAGAAAGTTGTGTGCTGTGCGACAGTCACACCAGATTTTTTATTTAATTTTCTATTTGCCGACGTTTCGGTCGCCAATCACGACCTTCATCAGGGCAAATATTGTCAATTAAACACGATCTTGACAATCCTTGTCCTGATGAAATGTATACATTTGAGACTTGGCCATATTAACTGATATGGAAATATTGTATTTTTATATAATTTTGTATATGATTATATATAACAACTCTATCTGCATCTCAATGGTGTACACCTTGAGATTTCCAATAATCTCTTAAGAACTGATAATGGATTTACTTAACTTGTAAGTAAAACCGAAACGTTTTCTGAATAGAGATTTTTATTCGATAGAGGCTCTCCTTTTGGCTATTTATTATTCCATCTTTTTAAAATTTGAAATTCGAGCGAGCAGGTTGATAGTGGAATTTTGTTATAAATTCAGCTGGGAGAGTAATTTTTTTACTGAATTTGGAGACAAACCAGTGAAAAATAAGGATAAAATTAATTTTATAGAAAGTAAAAAGATCGTACCAATTGAATATCGACGCTCTCAGTAGAAAACTCCAAGTTTTTTCGAAAATCATTTTTTTGTATTTTCTGTTGAAAAATATCCTTCTCCTTAAGCCCTGGGTAAGAGCGTAATTCAAATTTTTCAGTTCGAAAAGTTTCCGCACGAAAAGTGTTTAACAGTGGCTCTAACCATGACAATGAAATGTTTTTGGATCTCCTGAAAAATAAACAAAAATGGAGTTAGGCACTTTACTAATTAGAACGTCGATATATCCTAATGTTAAATTTATTTCAACATAAAAAAATATAAATTACAATTTTATGCATGAATTATTACATTACATTTTTTTTTCTTAACTCGAAACCTGATTGACTCGAATTATTAACTAGACTGTCTTCAATATCAAATTAGCTCTCAGATTATTTTATTATTTTTATTGAATTTCCACATAGAAACTCGTTTAATCAATTTGATCACTACCCCTTTTTTTCTCTCTCTCTCTCTTTCTCTATCTCTCTTTAAATCGAGGAACAATCAAACCCCAAAGGGTGAGGTGAAATTCATCACCCCGCCCTTTTCTTCCCTCACCTCCTGAGGCGTGGATCCTTTTTAGGTTTAGAGGGGAGATGAGATCAGTATGTGTCCTTAGGAGTTTGTGTCTGTCTGTGTGTGTGTGTGTGTGTGTGCCCAGAAAGAGAGAAAGGGTGCTAGAAAGAGGTTTTTTTTCCTTGAGGAGTGAGGAGAGAGTCTTGAGAATCCTTGCCAAGTTGCTTGAAGCGCAGCGACTTGGAAAAATGTTCGTTCGAGATTTAATAATTTCAAACGTCGCCTTGCCCGGAATCACATCAATTTCGAAAAGATATTTAAATATACATTTAGAAAAAAAAAATCTCAATTTAATGTAGAATATTATTCCCTATTTTACTTTTGCTACATCTCGTTCATTGCTAGATTTGACATTTGTTTTTTTTTTTTTTGCTCCTCTCTTTTTTTTCCCTCTGAAACATTTTTATTATTGATTTTGACACAAGTCATTTGTACAAACAAATGTCAAATTTGAGATGTTAAATATTTAATTTTTATCTTTTTGAAAGAAATTTAATTTTTAATTTGAAAGGTCGGTTTTTAAAGAAAGGAAAAAAATCTTATTAGGTGCTATAGTACCTAGATTGTTGACAAGTCCCTTACATAGTCGCAAAGCCCGCCTTCGGGCCATTACTAATTTAAGATATTTCTTGTTGCAAGGCAAGTGTAAAGATGTTAAGGAAGGGTCTTGAACTCAAGAGAGGTTACCGTCTGGGCACAGCACAAAAGGGTCTATTTGTGACTCTTTGAAGGGTCAATCATATGCGTGCTCTCTTCTTTTTTCAACTGCTACGAAGCTCCGCCCACAGCGGCTAGTCGTACAACCAGAAAGCTGGTTCACAGAGCACAAATGACGCTCTCTAATTTCCAAGCCAACTTGTTGATTTTGTGTTCCTATATTGAAGAAATTTGATTATAATTAATTTTCCAAAACATTTAAGAGATTCAAATTATTACTACGTTACTCCCTGGTCCATGTACTATATGTGTACTTAATTTCAAATGGATTCATTGAAAATTGTGAATTTCTATAGAACATATACATATATATTTACATACATACATACATAGTTTTTCCCATTTCATTTATATATATATATATATACAAGTAGATACATTTGTTTCCCCTCTTAAGTATAATTTTTTTAAGACTTGGAATTTCATTAGACCTTGTTTTTACTAATTAATTTTTTCAACTTGGAGCAAAAACCCAATAACGAATCCTTTAATTGATATATTTTTAGAAAACCTCTAATCTATTTAACCGAAAGAAATTTAATATATAACCATGGGCGTAACTAGGGAATTTGGCTGAGGGGGGGGGGGGCATGGGACCAGCCATCCTCTGGGGGCCTGGAAGAGAAGGCCCCATATTGTCTCAATTTTTCTTGGGACGGAGATAGGCCGTCTGGGAAGCGCCCCCCCCCCCCCCACCTCTAGACCTCCATAGTTACGGCCATGATAGTCAAAACTCTAATCAAAAATCAGTTCAATTCTTCCATTGGCTAAAAAAAAATTTAATTTATTTTCGAAGAAAAAAAAAAAAAAAAAAAAAAGTTTTTGCTGTGACAAAAGTTATCTCTGTTTTAGAAAAAGAAAACTTTTGTTTTAATCAAAATACTAGTGTTATTAATTCAATCGAAATTTTTTAGAAATTAATGAATTTTGTTTGTTTTGAATAAATTTTATATATATACAGTAATAAAGAATTAGCCCAGAAGTTTAGCCAACCCTCCGATTTTGTTATAAATGTATGTGGCATTATTATGAACTTTTTGTAGCATGCAGGATCTCGTGAAAAAAATTTTAAACTTTTGAACATGAAAGACATTAAAATGCTATCTCTTTTGGCTTGGCTTTGAACTCAGCGCTTTAATTCACTTGACTAATCTCTTCAGATGTATCCAAAATTGTTTTTATTTAAAAAAATCAAGTTTATGGTTAGTAAAAAAAAAAAAAATATACAAACAAAAAAAAAATCATTTTGTTTGGGAAATAAACTAGTCTACTCGCCGTCAGCTATATACTTTTGGATGCATACTTTTATCTCTATCTTTATATAACATCCCACTTATATTCTTTACACAGAGAAGCCTACCTCTTGCGTGACAAATGTATCCCAGGTAAATGATAGAACAATAGATAGTGGAAGAGAGAGAAGAGAGTGGCGATGTTCATTTGTCTCTGACGCTTGCCATCCATTGTGTGGCTGTGAGAAAAGAGGATGGTGTGTTGCAAAGGATCCCATCCCTCCATCCACAATGAGGATTCTACAAACCCATCCCGTACGACACATCCCGAATCTCTCCAGCACCACCCACGGGTTGCCAGGCGACATCGTGAAACAATGAAGCCCCGGGTGCCGGGTGCGCTCGATCAGTACGCCTGCGTATGAGGGTCACACACTACCGAGAGGAAACACCCTGTACAGTATATATGCCCTCAAAGAGAAAGGGACCTGGGTGTTGATGACAAACGTTATTTATATTAAGAGAGAGAGACGAAGCATTCACAAGGGCTTTTATTCCTTCTTCCTTCAATTGTGTTTTAGATATGTGTATTAGGCTTAAAGTCAGGTGCCAGATTCTATTTTACTTAGTTACTTATTTGAGGAGAGATTTTGTCGCATCTTAATTCAAAATTCCTTTTATTTTATGGAATGGAAAAAAAAATAATGAAAAATTCAATTAGGTAAAAAATTATCTCTATCTTATACAATTAAATGAACAGGATCACTTATCACGGTCCTACTATATGTGTCAATAAAAATGAGTAATATATAGAGCCCGGATGTTCATGCATAATCAAATCATGCATTAATGCACTATGAAATGACCAAATATGCACAATGAAGTGAAAAAACAGTAAAAATATGCTCTATCACAAATTGAGTCGCATTTTATATATATATATATATTTTTTAATTCTCAAACTTTTTTCCCACTCGCACACACATACACACAGTCTTTTCGGCAACTTAGGCCATATAAGACTTTTAAAGATACTCGTATTTTTATAATATATATATATTTGGGGTCCAGGCATTCTTATTTTAGCCATTTGGTAACCAAATGGCACTGCCTGGGATCGAACCCACGACCCTTAGTATAGAAGGCCAGCACGCTAGCAACTACACCAAGGCCCGAAGACGCATTTTATATTATATTTTTATTATTTTTTTATAACAATGAACAACAAGCAATTTCTCTAAATTTTTTTTGTTTAAGGTGCGCGTCTCGGAAAACCGTTAAAACACGATTGACTCGAGGCGGCACCAGATGGCGTTAGTGTTCCCCCATTAGAATACACGCAACTTGATCCATTTCATTCTAGACTTTCCAGCTAATTAATTAAAGGCAAAAAATTAATTATTCTTTAACACAATGATTATTAATTTAATTATCTACAACTTATAGAGCTCCTTTTTTTAAATATCTTTTATTTAATGCGATTAATCTAAAAAAATTTTTTTTTTTTGAAAATCAAAAAAAGGGCTTCTATAAGTTGTAGATATTTTAAATAGCTTTAATTTAAAAAAAATTTGAGGTCGATAGCTTCAAAATTGTGGCCGCTGGAAAGTCCCAAAATTAGCACCCCGAGACGCGCACCTTAAGGACCAGTATTTATCTGAGAACACGTTCTTGAACGCAGAAAATGATCTTTCTTTACATCGCAAGAAGTGACAGGCGCGCGCATACTTGAAAGAAAAAAGATGGGACAAATTGAGATTGAAATGTTGATCGTTTACATTTCCATCCTGTAAAGCGCAAAAGTTTTAAAATATTAAAAACAATTTTTAATTTTTGTCCCATAAATTAATTAGACTTTAGAAACAAATACACAAAAATATTCAAAACATGCTTTTACTTGAAAAAAAGGTTGTTTTGTTAAAAAATTGGCAAAACATGCATTGTGCATGGAATTCCTTCAAAAAAAGCCAAAATATGCACTCAGAACAAATAGGGTTATTTCAAATCGAATATTCATCAAATGGATTTCTGCAGAGTTTCAGGAACGTTTTCAGCTTCTATACAAACATGAATTTGCATGAACATCGGGGCTCTAGTAACATAATTTTCTAAAAAAAAATAATAAATTTTACTTATTTGATCGAAAAATTACGTATTAGGTAGCGTCCGTTCCAAGTAATGTCTTCTTTAAATTCATAAAATGTATTTTCATAATCAACAGAATGCTAGCTTCGAAGGTATTAATTATATAGCTTCCATCATCTTTTATTTACTCTGTTTTAATAAACATCAAGCCACTTATTAGAAAATTCTTAATTAATTTCATCCGCCTTTTTTACGCTTAATGATGTTTAAATATATATATATATATATATATATGCAATTTAACTTTTAATGATAAGATTTCTCAGAAATATTCATATTATAACGTAATTATTAATAAAAAGATTTTTTTCTGAAAAAAAGATAATTAAAATTCTGATCCTTGGTATGATTTGTTTAGATTATATAATATATCTATCTATATATATAAAAATGAAATGGGAAAAACGTATGTATGTATGTAAATGTTCTGTAGAAATCCACAATTTTCACTGAATCTATTTGAAATTAAGTACACATAAAGTACATGGACCAGGGAGTAACGTAGTATTAATTTGAATCTCTTAAATATTTTGAAAAATTGATTATAATCAAATTTCTTCAATATGGGAACACAAAATAGACTAATTGGCTTGGAAATTAGAGAGGCGGTTAGTTGTTCTCTGAGTTAGCTTTCCAGACATAAGACATGGGGCTGTGGGAGGAGCTACGCAGTAGTTGAAGAAAAGAAGAGAGCACATTGACCCTTTAAACAGTCATAAATGGAACAAGCGTGAATATCAAATGATTTTATTTTCAGAAATTAAGTTCAATACAAATTATTTAGTTAAAATCACTCCTGTTCAAATTTTCTCTACCGTTTGCAATATTGTAGACAACCTAATCTCGAGTCTTCTCCTGTAGACAAATATTCTACTCTCAGTGTTTTTCTTCAAATAGAAAAAAAGAAAGATTCTAATATTATAAGCCTATATACTAGTATATAGGTCCCATTTAAAATTTAAACGTACAGCCCAGACTGTTTCTTTTCTCCTGCAATTGAAGAAGTGCTTAGTGGAACTTTCATCATCGCAGTCTTGAAATTTTCAATTCCGTATAAATGAGGTATTTCAAGATATTGTTGACGGAAGCGTTATTGCAAATGGTATAGAAAAATTGGCGTAGAAGAATGATAAATTGTTTAAACTTCATAGTAATTATGTTGAAAATAACACGCATTGTATTTAACTTGAGCAAAAAAAAAAAAACATAATATTCACTCTTGTTTTGAACGGTATGAGGTAAAATATTATACGGAAGAATAAATATTACTTACTTCTGGCGGTCAACAAATTTATCAATGTTTGGTAGATTCTGTCGATGTGGCTCCACTTTTCATAATTTTTGAGATTTTTCATGAATTGCACAGTGTTGTTTCCAAAAGTTGATAAAACAAATTTTATTAAAGTGAATGCCAGAAATAATCCGATTCTCACACACTCTTTGAATGATCATTTAGATTTATGCCTTTAGTTTTTTCTGTATTTGTTTGTCCAGATTCTGTAGGCGCTGTGAAGATGATTAAAACTTTCGTCTCCAAAATCTGAAAATTAAAAAAAAAAGCTTATTTTAGTACAAATTGGCAGATTCGTGATTCGACTTCCTGTTATTTTTTGAGTTAATAAATATTAATAGTATTTTATCGGTTAAATAAAATGTTATTTAACTTATCAATCCAAAAAGGTTTAATATTCCAATTTTCTTTTGTCGGTAATAATACTCTTCCCCTAATATCTTTCTCTCTCTTATTAAATAGATATATACGGGTAATGAATGAATTGGAGAGAAGAAAGGGTTTCTGTTAGATAGAGAATTGAAGGTGTCTCCGAGTCTCTGGGCTCCTGGCTCTTCGGTTCCGCTCCTTGGATCTTTACGATCCAATATGATATATCAATTATAAAATCTAATTTCAAATCTATAATTGGACGATTCAGATTCAGACTAATTAAGGCAAATGCTTTTAGAATGTCAAAAACGATATAATTTATAAGTGGATTGGAATAATTATCCAGAGAAATTAAATTGAAAATATTCATTAATAAGAATTGCGACAAATTGTACATACAGTGTAGCTATACGATTTTTCTGTTTCAAGTTAAGTGCGTTTATTTAAAAGTTAATTTGTTCGATTTTTTCCGATCTAGAAAACCGATTGTTTTACTAAAAACTGTTAAAGGACTATTTTAAGTAAATTTAATGCACATAAAAAATTACAAATGTCTTTTTTTGCTCGACCTCAGTTATGAGATGTTAATAGTCGAATTTAGGAAAAACCGATTAATTTTGACCTTCTGGTAGGCCAGGTAAACTTTGCCCAATCGATCTGAAATTTTACAGGTAATTTTTACAAAAAGGAACAAAATAAAGTGTACTTGTTTTCATATTTCGGATTTCATTTTTTTGGATCACCCTATACATGGGTCATTCTACAAAAAAGGGTTAACTTCGCGTAATTGCAAATAATTTGGTCACTACCAGACATATTGACTTTTTTTAAACATCAGCTAATATAAAAAGTTAATAATTTTTGGGCACACATGATAAATATTGAAATTTAAAAAAATTGAATGAAAATATTCGTCTTTTAACCCTAAAATGTCAGTCCCCTGGGATGTACCAGCTCAAAAAGTGAACATTTATATGCAAATTTATTTTAAACTATTAGATTTATATCATTATTATCCATATCGATCTAAGATACTTTTATTAAGTATAAATTTACAATATTTTTTTATTTCAAAGCCGCCTACCTCGATCCGAGCGTCAGTTCCTTGGCTTATGTTAAATTATATTAAAAATATCTGATATTATACACAGTTGATAAAATAATTATATGTTTTATATAAGTTTAGGGTGTAAAGATGGCATTGGTGCCCAAATACCGGGCGTTATTCATCTCTTATATACTTATATTGTTATTTTTGTGTCGAAAATCAGCAAGTAAAGTCGATTTGTCAGTCCCTTTTGGAAATTTATTAATAATTATTTTAACAATATTCTGGATTTGCTGTCTTTTCATTGTTATATATAATTTTAAAAGAAAATGTTGAAAAACTTCCAGGGAACTAACCAGGGTACTGACGTTTTTGATATAAAACAAAATATCTGCTAATTGATATGGAATACTTTTTTTTTTACTTTCTCTTACTCTATATATGAAATATATAGAGAGAGAAAGTATTGCGGCTTCTCTCTCTAAATATTTCATATATAGAGTAAGAGAAAGAAAAAAAATCATTGTGTGGTTTTATGAAATCACGATGCAAGTGAAACTTTTTTCGGATCGTAGGCATTTAACTGAAAATTTTCAGAAAATTATTCAATTAAGGGTATTGAAATCGCGTTTTAAATCTTGGAAAATGGGAATGATTTTGGGAAATTAAAAGACGCATGATAAAAACTGAGAAAAATATTTATTTAGTATTTGAATCATTTTAAATTATTTTAAAAATTATATTTTATCAATTTAAAAATTGAATAATTAAATTTCACAATTATTTTTTTATAATTCGTCATATATATTAAATTTCAACTTTCCTATTTTTGTCGTCATGGCTTGTGACGTCATAACTTGTAGCGTCACGCCTTTGACGTCACGCTTGTAACCACATGCTGATAGAGAAACGAAAAAATTTGTGTCGATCAAAATAAAGTTTCACTTTAAAAAAGTATTCCATATCAATTAGCAGATATTTTGTTTTATATCAAAAACGTCAGTCCCCTGGAAGTTTTTCAACCGTATGGCTGATGAGCTTATATATTAGCATATATACACGTAATAATGCTGTAAAGGTTTGTGATGGCTAAATCTTTCTATGCTTTTAATATAAATGAGATCTTATTTTCTATTTTTATCTTAAGAGTTTTATCTTCTAGTTTTTATATTATAATCCATCATCTCTGGAAATTCGTGTTGTTTAAGATGATGTTTGTAAATGAGAAAGATAAATGAAATTGATCAATATATCGAGATTTGAAAGTAGAATTTTTCTCTTAAAGATCTGTCACTCTGCCAATTCAGACAATGGAATTTATTTAAAGATTTATCTTAGTCTTGTCAATATTTAGAAAGAAAAAGAGAGAAAGAGATAAATTCTTTGATTTCTTTAAAATATAAAACAAAAAGCAAAATCACAAGAGTTCGATTATTTAATGCGTTTTAATGTGCCGATTTGGAAACAGTCTGGTTTGATAGTGACCTCCTCATTTAATGGGAAAAGACCTTAGGTATTTCAAAATTTAATTTATTTCAACTTAAGTTGTGTTTCCTATTAAAAAAAAAAAACTGTAATTTATTTAAAATGCACCCAAGTTTATAGTTATCAAAGTTATTTAAACCCCTTTTAGACAATTTCAAGAATTAAGCGCGGTAATAAAAAAAATCTTGGCAATATCTAGCAGGTCGTCTAAAACAAACATAAATAGACATTAAAGACTGTCATACTAAACTCATTTTTTTTGTTTTAATAAACAAACCTTAAAAAGCCATTAAAATTTATTTATTGTTTATCCAACTGAAAAATTATGGGTTTTATTTTAATATTTTCACTTCATTTAATAAAAGTAATGGATTTTCTTATACTTTCATCTTGCATTTTTTTTAAATACCTTTTTACTGCTTACATTGAAGAAGATGTTCATTATTTTGGCAATGTCCGAACTGCGGTCCTACCAATATTTCTGATGCGGTCTCCAGTTGGCTATCGCAGTCCTTTGGCGTATCTCTTGCTCCGAATGTCCTTGGTTGTTTATAAACAACTCTATTATATTGGAGTCTAAGTCAACTATTTCAAAGCCTGGGTTGTTCTTTGATGTTATCTTGTCCAAAAATTGTTGAATTTTCTTCCCTCGATTGCATTGGCGTATCTAAGAAGAGCTGCAAGTGAAAAGAATAAAAATGAAAAAATTTTCGTATTAAAATATTTCAGGATTGTTTAGGTGGTCTAAAAATACTTCTAGATTCATAAAATTTTTAAAAAATTTCGGGCGAGGACCCCCGGATCCCCTCTTCTCGTTGGGGGGTATTCCATATCCCCAAAATCCCCGGTATACCCATCAGCCCTCCCCCCCCTCCAAATAAATTTCTAGATACGCCACTGCTCGACAATTGAATCGTTTATTTCAGAAACCACCTAAGTGCGCTTTTTTCAACTTTCGGAAAACTAAAGAAAACTGTTTTGCAGCTTAAGAATAGGTCTAGTCTCCTTCAAATATTTTTTTACCAAATCCAAAACATGCTATTGGGATCATCTAAAAGATGTATTTACCTTTAAATTGTACAGTAGCACCAAAAAGGCATGATTTGAAATTTTGTCGCTTAGGTGGTTTCTGAAATAAACGATTCAATTATTCTTTTCAATACCGGTACGCATTATTCTCTTTGATGTTAAAGAGGATAGTATTCTTATAGAAGTTTTTGATTAGTTGTATCAGAAGTAAACATCAGTCACGACCCACCTTATTTTATCGAAAACCTTTTTGTAATCAAAGAAGCATAGGAACGTTTTCACATTAGATTTTCTGGCTTTTTCTACATATATTATTATATATTTACATATTATCTTAATCATATTTATTATATTAAATATATATATATATATATATATATATGCATGGCCGAATCTAGGCAGGGGCACGTGGCCCAGACGGCAAGGAGGTCCGAGAAAAGTTGAAAAATTTCGCATTATATTGTATTAAAATATTTAAAACGAAAATAAATCTTTAGTTCTCTTCAGAATTTGTTTTTCTGGTTGCACTACTTGTGAAAACTATCATTTTAGGAAAATACGTTGCTTTAATATATTTATATTCGTGAATTTGGTGTATGGGAGGACAAGTGATGAGGTCTTGCCCAGTGCCCCAAAAAAGGCCCTGTACAAATGTACCATGTATATAGAAAAGTAAGCAGAAATGTTAATATATGAAAGCCTCTGGTTGTTATATGATTATTGAAGCGATTAGAATTATCTTTGAGTCAAGAGCATTCGTAGGAATTCAGATGATGCTCACTTGCAACCGATGGAGCTGAGTTGTTTAGACATATGCTGAAAAAATTAAACCATCTCTTTGATTTATCCGGATTAAATCTACTGAGAAGTTGAATTAATGTAATAAAATTAAATTTTTAATGCTTTCTCTTCTTTTTCCATCTAATAGAAAATAAAACAATCAATTTTTTTCATCTATTAACTCTGAACCGATTCACATATTTTTTATATTTCAATGTAAATTCATTTGTGTGTTGAAAAACTTTTTATTTCCTTTGTTTTCTATTTTATTTTATAAAAAAAATATATATTTAATAATAGGGATTTTAAGCAAAAAGAAAAAGCGAATATTATTATATTTGGGCTTTGCCAATAGTAAAATTATATATATATATATATATTCAAAATATTGATAAAACAATATATTCCAGTATGGTAGTTGGAATCGGATTTTGGTATAAAAATTAGGTTATTCTATGATAATAACGAACAAGATATTTTCAATATGTTGTTTTTGTTCCTTTTACTTTTTAATATTAAGGTTGAATTCAATACTTTTTATAAAAGTAAAAAAGCAAAAACTCTTGTATTTTTATTATCTCCAACTCTTTGAATGGGCTCTAAATAAAAATTAAAATAGAATTGGTGTTGTGTATATTTCTCAATTTAAACTTTAAAAAAAAATCGACGAAAGTTTTGAAAGCCATTACTCTCATAATCAGGCAGGGCTTTTTATAAATAAACTGCTCAGGCAGCAGGAAATATGCTTTATTATTTTGATATTAAATAAAGTAAAGAATTATTAAAAGTACCTTGAAGCCATTAGGTCGAACCCACAAATCAATCCACGTCACTTGTCTTCAGTATATTTAATCAATTATTTTAAATTGAACATTCATAGAATGGAATGAAGCAGATACAGCCTAAAAATGAAATAATAGTATCAGTAGAATTACACTTATTATAGGCAGGTTTGTATCTAAAGTTAATAAAATTAGATAGGTAGTCAGAAAAGTGTAAATATGAAATTTCAAAATCGAACAATACGAGGCGAAACCATCGTAAAATACAATTGGTTACAAATTTTGTATTTAATTATAAAAAAAAAAAAAAAAAACAGTTAAAGTCAATTTGGTCCATAATACTTTGAGAAAATTTCAGATTTATATTTTTCAATATAAATGGATTTTTATAGAAATCTAAAAAAAAGAGAATTGGTAGATCAAAATATTCTCTCTTTTTATATAGGGCAGTAGGTTAATGTGTAAACAATGATTATTATCAAAGAAGAATTCATTTCTCATTTTGCATATTTACTTGTTTAGTATATGTATATATATATTTTTCTGTATGAAAGCTTTGGGAGAATAAATTCATTAGAGTTTGTACTAAATCAAAATTTTCCATATATTACATTTATGGAAAATTCATTCTTTATATGATGAGATTTATTAAGCAAATTTTGTGGATCTCTAATAATAATTCGTCGAGTTCATAATCTGTAAAATTAAATTTTATATCTAACGAACGACAAAAGCAAAAATAAAAGCAAAGCCAACATTTGTTGGGACTCCTTTTCCATAAATTGACTATCTCAATTAAATCTTGCCTTTAAATTGTTTATTGCTCTATTATTATTAAACGTAAATTTAAAACTAAAATCATCCAGGAAGAAAATAAAAGAACCTCTTAATATCATATGAGATTTTTAATAGATAAACAGTATATTCTATTTTTGAAAACAAACTCAATAGGGGTCGTCCACATATTACGTAACGTCTTTTTTGACGATTCGACTTTTTTTTCAAATATATATATATATATAGGTAAGAGAAAATAAAAATACACCTTAACGGTCTGTATGTCTGCATTGTAATCCCGCAAACCAAATTTAAGGAAAAATTGTCACGAGGGATCTAGCTAGCCATTTATTAAAATAAATAAGGGAATTCGTTCCTATTGATTTTTTAAACTTCCACTATTTGCCCGATTATTTACATTAATATCTAAATATTATTGTTTTATTAATGATAATTTTTCTCTTTTGTTTCAGGTAAGTCGAAGTTATCACTCTTCATTTAACCCTTTAAAATTCTGCTCAACAAGTCAGTAAATTTTTTGTTATCACTTTTCTTATTTTTATACTATGACCCGAGATTTAGAATTTGGGGTGCTGGACACTCGATCACCAGTTTATAAGAGGTGCAAAGGAAGCACCGTTTTCGGGATAGTCTAGAGATCCTGTCGTTGGCATTCGTCATTTGCAAACAAAAGTTTGTGCCTATTTTGTATATAACATCTCTATCGACAACTCTGCTATGCCGCATGGATATTGGGTACAGTTCCTGATGGCTCTTCAATTGTTGGCCCCATCATAAATTAATAAAATAAATATTGAAATAAGTTATACTGTATAATAAAAGTAATAAATATAGTTTATATTTTGTGGGGCAATTGAGTTTATAATAAAGAAATTTACAAATATAATAAATTTCTTTCATTAAAAGCCAGCACCTGCTTTGACAATCGGTAAGTAACCTCAAGCGGCCCATACAAACACAGTTAGCTGAACGCACACTGAAAGAGCAAAAACGTTTTCGGGCAAAACATTTTGTTCGATGATGTCGAATCATGTCCGGTTGTGTTTTGTCTCTTCGGTGTGCGAAAAGCATTGAAAAAACAGTTTTAGGCAAAAACGTTTAGTTCGAAAACGTTTTTGCTCGTTCGCTGTACGTTCAGTCTTAAACTGTGATGTTTAGTCACTTGTGACGTCATGTTCGAGCTATAAACTAAGGAAACTGAGCATCGATGAAATATGAAATATACCAGTATATAGGCTACGGATATGAAAAGTTTCTTACTTATTTACTTAGGCGGTCCACTCATCGGTGCGGCGGTCCCAACTTTATACCAAGCGGCTCTGTCTCTTGCCAGTTTAAGTCCAATGACTAGATGGGGTCCTCTCTGCTCCAGTTATTCGTCATTTCTTCGCATGAGATGTCTCGCCCATTGATATCTCGACTCCCGTGAATTCCAACATATCCTTCCCTCGAGATATTTTTCTAATGTCAGAGTTGTAAACGAGTTGATTCCAACAAGTTCACTCAAGCGCTCTCTGGATGATTTTTATTTTGTCCATGACTAGAGGTGATTGCAGAAACGAACAGATTGTTTTAATCTTGACGACTGGGAATCTCTTCCAAAGCAGTCCAGATCGCTATTCATCTTCTTTGGTTTGTAGATTTATCTGATATAAATATAAAATATTAATACTTTATAATTAGATAATTATCCCAAAACAATAGGGTATGCAGGGGCCCAATACGTCTGTGAGACGGCTCTGACTGTGTGATGCCTGGACCCCCAATATGTATGTTAATCAATAACGGATATTGTCAAAGTCTTATATGACCTGAGTTGCCAAAAAGATTGTGTGAATGTGTGTGTGAGTGTGAGTGTGGATGAGAAAGTAAGTGGAGATAATTAAAAACAAAAGAACGTTATTTTCTAAATATCTGAAAAAGCAAAAAGGTCTCAGGCATTTTAAGTTCCTTTTGGCTGATTTTCCTCACTTTCCAAAAATTTGTAGTTCCACAAATAAAGTCAAATATTACCAAATTTTAATTTATTTAACAGACTGGCACTGGTAAATCCTATAATATGTTAATCTTAGTTGAAAATACTTAACAATACTTGCCATTAATAAAGAAATTTAGTTTCCATCATTATGATTAGATGCTACTATCAAAGTCTTTTTCGTTTATTATCAATAAATTGATTGTTTTAAGGAATGTCGTAACAACTTTAATGCATGGTTCTCCGGTTAATTAATTAGATCGATCAACGCTTGGAGCACAAATGATGCCACACGCAGTAAAGCACAACACTCGCTCTGCTCAACCTGCAACTCGAACCCTTTTTTTTTTAATAAAGAAGACCTAGAATGAAAAATGGACAAATTAAAAAAATTCTTTATATACGTAAATTTAATATTAAACACAATCATTAATACTAAAACATGATTTAATAATATCGTTAGGCATAGAAAATCAGTTGTCATGTGAATTTTAAAGGGAAGACAAAAAAAACAAAGTTAACAGCAAACAAGAAATGTAAACAATATTTCTAATGGAAGCTCTTCTGTAATAATAGTTATTGGATTGTTTCTATTTTTTAATAGACTTCTAAATCCTTATTTCTCTTATTGAGTATGTGAAATTAAATTTCAGAAAATAAAGTAAAAAAAAAGAATGTCGAATTTTTTTATTTGCTTTATAAAGTGTGCTAGATTCGTTCGTTAATCGAGTCTGTTCGTTCACAAAGTGTGTGCCAAGTGACTGTCAACAAGACAACAGGCTGGCACAGGGGTTGATTTGTCGCTAGAGGGAAACAGATGACCAGAGTGTGAGTGTTCATGTGTGTGTATGAGTGTGATTGCACAAGGTATGCACAATACATGTCACTTGGGGGCTGGACACCCCCCCCCCCCTCCCTTCTAGAAACAGATGGGGCGATATGTCACCTTCCCTTGCCTTGCCTTAGATTTGCAAATGACCAATTGATTGCAAACAACGCATTCATTCATGCTTAACACTTCGAATAGAGTATTAAGATGATTAATAGATTTGACACTATTTTTATATAAAATATAAAAATTGGGAGTTTTATATGTGATAATAAGAGTAGTTTGGATATTACGCCTGCGTCTGGATTCAAGTCAAGATATTAGTTTATCCTTACATTAAAACAAAGTGATAGTTCGGATAATCATATCGTGACAAAATGTTAAATATACGGAGAAAATTTTTGAAATGGAACAAAAACGGATTAGTCAAAAAATAAAAAAAATAGAATCATCTATCAAAATTTAAAAATTCATTTTATCCGATATCTCTCTTTAAATTTATATAAAAGCCGATCAATAAAACGCGAAACAAATACAGGCATTATAAAAAGATTGCATGCAAAAATCTAAATAAGCTTTCCATTTCATAAAAAAAAAAAAACTTTTAAAGTAAAAGTATATGAGATTATTTGTCATATATTTTAAAAGCCTACAAATTTAGTCTTATAATTAGGATATAATGGGTTATAAAGTTTTCTTTTAAGCGTTACTGGTCCTTGATTTAATTATTTTGTAATTTATTTATTATGTTGTCATATTTTTAAAAGAGCCTCAGAATTTAGAGATCAGTTTAATTTTTTTTCGCCAGAGAGGAACTATAATATTTTCATTAAGGCCTCTTTTTAAAAAAGTTTAATGTTTTATTTCCATTAAGATACCAATATTAATTAAAAGATTTCGTCCTATCGCTTTTGAAACATATAATTTAAGATGATTTATTATAATAAAACTAATTGGTTATTGCGTTAAGCAACTGTAAATTTAATTTGGAAACCTTTAATTTGGAAATTTTTAATTAATAAAGTTTCAAATTTCTCTAATTAAAGATCAGATTTAAGAAATTTGTGACAGGATAAAAAATGAGAGGATCGGGACTTCGTACTGTCTGGCTTTTGTAACTTATAAGTCAGGGGCGTATATAAGGGGGGGGGGGCGGGGCCGCCCCCCCGAAATTTCCCAAACCCATATGCATATATAGAGATATACAGACATCAGCGCAACAAATTTTTCCCCAGGATGGAAAACTTTGGTTCCGCAAAGGAAAAAATGTTCCGCAAAAAATTTCGTGTGAAAAAAAAATCTAGTTTCTTAAAAAAAAAAATTTTCCCCAGAAAAATTTTTGAGTTCGGCCCCCCCCCCCCCGAAAAAAATTTCTATATACGCCCCTGTTATAAGTAGTAAGTAGGCCCCCATGAGCCTTATATTATCTTAATCCGCCACTGCTATTTCTAATTGTCCAGATAATATAAGATTGGACTGTGTCGCATGGCTTGCCCAGTGTGTGATTTAAACCTTGTTAATAGAGCGCCCCAAACAAAATATTTCTGCCTGCTACGAAATATCTTGTCTTGTCTGTTTTCTGTGTGCTTTCGGCAAACAATAAATCGATATCGACATATTGTTGACGATTCATTACCTAGGTCGAATAACAAACAGGTAAATATTGAATATTTTATATAATTTGGCAAATCGATATATCGGATTTTATATATATATATATAAACAAAGATCTACTGAAAAATTGCCATACCTAATTGGAATAATTAAGAGTTAGCTTCTCTAAAACACCCTCAAGAAATCTCATCTAATTTGAGAAAATATTTACCTCATTAGAAAATTCTTGATTTTTATTATTTTTGTTCTTGGAATTCTTAATGATCTTTTAGTCGATTTTGTTTGCATGAGAATGTTTTCGCCAATTGAGTTGCTTCTTCAAAACAGTTTCCTTTAATCTAAAAAAAAAAATAAATAAATTTAAAATAGAATTAAAATTATCTTATTTCATTTAGAAAGAATATTTATGAAAAAATCAGAAAACTTCTTGATTAAACTTCTCTCATACTTTTCAATATCCTCATGTCCATAGGCCATTGTATTCTCTTTAAGGGCTTGTCAGAAGCTTCTGATAGCTTCAATCTGTTATTGATATATTTCAATATCCCTCCCCCCAATCGTATAGAGAGAAAGCTATTAGTCATTTTCAAAAGAAATATATGTTTCGTTTTAGAGCGAATCAATTTTCTAAAGGTTTACTCGTCCCTATTTTAATCTTATCTTTTTTTCGAAAAGGAATTTGGCAAAATTAAAATAAAGAAACTAATTACTAGGATTTCATAATTCGAAGCGGATTTTTATATTTAATTTTATTATTAGGTATATATATATAGGCGGGAGTTGTCAAGTGCTCGCTGTCGCGTCGTAAAAGGGAGCAAAATTTTCAGTTTGATACCAAATTATGAGCTAGTAAAGAAATCTGATTCTAACATAAATTCATCATTGAAGTGTTGAATATGAATTTTTGAAATTATGTGTGTATTCTTTGAGATTCACTAGCGCAACCAGAGGTGGTTTTGGTGTTTATCCTATCCCCCCTCCCACCCCCTTTGTCCGAAACGTCTCCTTTTCGGCATTTGGCATCCAAAGGCTCTCTTTATTTGCTGCACCTGTACAGTGAGAGTCAATATTAAGTCCCACCCATGCGATTTTTACATATGATTATTTCATTGTTTTTATAAAAGAAAATGAAAATCTTTATTGGAAATTTTTTCGGTTTGGACCATGAAAGTTTCCATTAAAAAATATATAATTTTTTTTTTAAACAATGAAATAATCACCAGTAGAAAACGCATGGGTGGGACTTGAAATTGTCCCTCACTGTAGTTGCTTTTTTCCATTCCATAACATCAACAGCAACTTCCCCTCTGTTTAAAAAAATTCATAAGCCCCCGGAAACGATCTCCATGACGAATCAAGGGAATTTTTCAGACAGGAAGAACCGAGAACTGAGGCAATGGATCATCATCAGTGTGGATAGTCAAACCGCCTACGGCGAGAGGAGTATGATGTAAGCACCCCTCAGGTTCCAACGGCAAGGCCGGGTCCAGACGAGCGTAACATCGTCTGGACCCGGCCTAAAATAGCCACTCTATATATACTGACCCCGTGCCCATTGGGACCTCTTAAAAAGCAATAGTCCTCAACATCACGCAGAAATTGGCAGAATGCTAAGTGGCAGAGTGGCGCTTGGCTGGTAGAGCTGAATGGAGACATTGTTGTGGTGGAGTCGTGCAAAGCCAAGGAAGATGAAGATAGTGGCTCAACCAGGATTAGGTCCTGTAATAAACGAATAAATAACAACTCTATTAACATATATGTTTTTCTAGACGATATTCTTTAAAAGGCCTAAAGTCCCATAAATTGTTTCCAATTAAATTATTTTTATTTTAATTATTATGAAGAGAGGTTTTCCCGGATATTTAAACAAAGACGTTTTTTCTCATGAATTTCCTGACTTTCAACATTTTTTTCATATTTTTATGCCCATTTCAAAGAAAATATTATTGTTAAAAATTTAACAAAACCAGGCCATTTAATTTTTTTTTTTAATTTATAAAAGCCGAAACATAGAAGGTATTTCAACAAAAATATTACAAAGAGAAAAACTGATTAAATATAAAAAAAAATATTTTAAGATAAAAAAAATTGTGTGACAAGAAATCACAATACTTTTTATAATAGAACAAATAAAATTTACTTACATTCAAAGTCGAAATTCGTTTCAATAGACAATAAAAAATAATAATTTTTTTTTTAAATAATTCTTGAAAAAGCCTTTATATTATATGAACAGTAATGATCGGGACAAGCTGGGTGATCGCCCAGGGATGATCTCAAATAAGAGTAAACTAGAGCAAACGGTACTTTTTATCATTCTACAATTCAAATGGAAATTCAGTTTTGTACCTATACACAGATTGAATAAAGCAATAAAAGGAAATTAAATTATTTTTTGAAATATGACATTGAATTTTTTTTAAGGTGTTTAATTTTCAATTCATATTTTTATTTTCAACTTATAGATATATTTCAGATTTTGTTTCTAATTGAAATTAAGTTCAATTTTATCAAAACAATTAAAGGGCTTTTGCAGTTTTTTCCCTAATTGCTTATCCAGGCAAGCAAAGGGCAGGACCCCTTCTAATCGCTGCTAATTTGAAAGCATCCTTTTCTAACCAGCCTTGATTATGGCTAATGTTTTAGAGAAAGCGAAATTTAATTTCCTTTTTTTTTAATCAATGAAAAACTACCTTGTTTTAAAATAAATACTCTAAAAAATTATTTATAGAAATTAATAGAATTTAAAACTCTCTTAGGAGAGGAATAATAAAGCTTGGAGTAAACGAGCAAGAGGTTTTTAATTAATGAAATTGAAATAAAAATATAACTAGCTTTGAAAATAGTAATAAAGAGAGAACAAAATAAATCGAGATTGGATGATGGCTTCTTCAAAACATTAAATCAAAAAAGTAAAAAAATTAAAATCAAGATATACTGTACATCTCCTATAAATAAGAGAATTAAATGGATAATTTAAAAAAAATTTACCTTTTGTTTTAGGGGCGTACGATGATAGCTGGACAAGTTTGAGAAACCAAGATAAATAAATAAATAATAATGATAATAATTATAAAAAATATTTGCCTTAAATTTTGATGATGTTAGTGAAATATCAATAAAAGCTGGTTTACGTCTCCAAATGTAATTTCCATAATTAGTTATATTATTAAAGATAAATTATGAATTGGGCAAATCAAACAGAAAACAAACAGCTGTTTGTAACTTGCTGAGTGTGTGTTAAGGAATTTATATCAATGCGCACACAATTAAATGAGGGAATAAGTTAAATAAAATAGTCCCATGATAAATTAAATATGTATCGAGATCACGATATGCAGTGCCGTAACAAGGGTATGAAACGCCTGTGGCAAGTGTCTAACTTGCGATAATACCCTGCTCATTTGCTCCTCTAGATTAGTCATAGATAGATTAGTTCTCCAACTCCAGCCAGCGCATTTGGTTAAAATTGTGGCCTTCATGCCAACATAAATAAAAAAAGTTATTTAAAAATTTGTCAAAAATTCTCTAAACCTAAGGTTACCAAAATTTATAATCCACAAATCCTTTCTCTCGTTATAATGACAGATAAATGAAATTATAAATTAGCATTAAAAATAAAAGGAAATTGATAATATGATTTAAAAAAAAAAACGCAGGAGGTAGATTTGAACTCGCGAAGTTTGGTTGCGTGAGATTGGAAAAAAATAGATAGTTTGAGGACACATTAACCACCTGAGCCAAAGTTTAATTAATCAACATAGGAGAAAATAAGCCATATAAGAAACATGAAATAAAAGAAGTATTAAAAAAATTTTAATATTCCACATATGATATATCATTTTTCTTTACTTTTTATGCGGATTAATAATTTATAATCTAAATTTCAAAAGCTTGCATAGTTTTCAAATTATTCAATGGACAAACGTCAGATTGTTTATGCCTTAATGTAATTAAACCAAAAACTCTTTCTAACATATGATACATGTCATTAATTCTTGAATTCCCCCTGATTCCAGAGAACTAAAGCCCTTTTAATTATATGATATAATTTCGGAGTTATTGGCGATCAAAGTTTTAAGCTTAATATCGTCCTTAATGACATCAACACTCACAATTCTATATTATCGAAAAAGCTTATTTAGCATTTTCTGATCAAAACCAAATTTTTACCAGAGATTTATAATTAAAAAATGAGTTTTTTTCTAAAGTTTCATTGAGATTGGTAAAGAAATAAATAAAATATTGACTATTTTGTAAATTGAGTTTTAGAATTTGGGATCCCGGATTGGTAAAGAGAGCGCTCTGTGAACCGGGTCTAGGCTTGCAACTGAGATCCCAATTCTAAAACTCAATTTACAAAATAGTCAATATTTTATTTATTTCTTTACCAATCTCAATGAAACTTTAGAAAAAACTCATTTTTTAATTATAAATCTCTGGTAAAAATTTGGTTTTGATCAGAAAATGCTAAATAAGCTTTTTTCGATAACATAGAATTGAGTGTGCTGATGTCATTAAGGTCGAAAATAAGCTTAACTTTGATCGCCAATAACTCCCAAATTAGATCATATAATTAAAAGGGCTTTAGTTCTCTGGAATCAGGGGGAATTCAAGAATTAATGACATGTATCATATGTTAGAAAGAGTTTTTGGTTTAATTACATTAAGGCATAAACAATCTGACGTTTGTCCATTGAATAATTTGAAAACTATCCATGCTATTGCTATTTGGATTATAAATTATTAATCAGCATAAAAAGTAATGAAAAATGATATATCATATGTGAAATATTAACATTTTTTTAATACTTCTTTTTATTTCATGTTTCTTATATGGCTTATTTTCTCCTATGTTGATTAATTAAAGTTTGGCTCAGGTGGTTAATGTGTCCTCAAACTATCTATTTTTTCCAATCTCACGCAACCAAACTTCGCGAGTTCAAATCTACCTCCTGCGTTTTTTTTTTTAAATCATATTATCAACTAGAGGGGGGCTGGCGCGCGCGCCAAACATCACCTGGCTCGGAGGCGGCAACCAAGTGTCGTTCTTTTGTATTATGACAGACCGAGGCAGTTGGGGGCCTGGGGCGGCACTAGAAGAGGGGGCCTTATATTGAATTTTTTTTTTGGGGGGTGCTCATCTTTAAATATCCCTCTCCTCCATACCATGGGCGTACCCAGGATTAAGCTAGGGGGGGGGGCAAATCATGTTCGTCCAGGGGGCAGCTGCCCCCTGCTCCTCGCTGGGTACGTCCATGCTCCATACACAAGAGTATTTTTTAAAATACCGTATATCCCTGAACCTCAAGGGCCCCGGGGCCTCTCAAAGAAAAACTTTTTATTAAATTTTGTTTTTTTTTTTTATCTAAATTTTTCTGTTTTTACATGAGCCCTGAGGGCCCCGGGGTCTCTCAAAGAGAAATTTTCATTAAATTTTTTTTTTTAATTTTTTTTTTTATCTAAATTTTTCCGTTTTTACATGAGCTCTGAGGGCCCCGGGGTCTCTCAAAGAGAAATTTTCATTAAATTTTTTTTTTATAAATATATGGGGGCCTATGCCGGCTCGGGGCCTGGGGCGGACCGCCCCCCCCCCTCGGTATGCCACTGATGATAGCATGTTTCAAGCCTGTTTGAGTTGACCAGGACAACATATGGATCGATGATCCATATATACACATTTTATAAAATATATAAAAAGTCATTTGGAATCCAAATGGCTTAAATAAAATCATCGGACTCAATTTGTAAAACACTGGTGTAGTGGTTAGCGTGCTGGTCATTTGTACTAATGGTCGCAGGTTCGCAACCCATCTCATGTGACAATATATTTCAATTGAATTTGATACCAGTCCAATGTAATTTTTTTTTTTTTTGGAATGGGTGCATAAGGTCCGAAGACCTATAATGACCAATAGTCACATGCAGCCAGGAAGAAAATAAAAACAAAAAGAGAAGCATAAAGGGGAAACTCAACTGCGGCAACTGAGAAGATGCCTGTTGAGGTTAGACTTGAAAGTCTGAAGATTGTAGGTTTTGGGGAAGATAGACGTAGGGAGCTTGTTCCAATCACGGGAGGTCATGGGGACAAAGGAAGAATGAAATTGATTTGTTCTGTTAGTCGTGATCTGAACAGATAGATAGATAGATAGATAGATTTATTACTGCTCTGAGATCAACAGCATAGGGATGCTGGGAAGATGCCTCTCTTGTGTTCCTGAATATGTTGCAATGGGTGGGATAATTGATTTTAATTCGGTAGAGCATTGTCCATGGTAATACCTGTAGAAGAGAGATAGTGCAGATACTCTTCTTCTATGATCTAGTGACTGTAGGGATGCAGTAAGGGTAGAATCACCTATCTGTCTAATTGCACGCCTCTGTATGGCTTCCAAGGAGGAGAGAGCGTCTTTCGACGCCCCTCGCCAAAGGTGGGAACAATATTCAAGACACGGCCGAATTTGGGCATTATAGAGGATTAGGAGTTGTTGGGAGGAAAAGTAACGCTTCGTTTTGAATAGGAAACCCAATTTCCTTGCGGTAGATTTAACCACAGAAGAGATGTGGTTGCTCCAGGAGAGATCAGATGTAACTGTCACTCCCAGAACAGAATCTTTGAACTCGAGACTATTATTGCTGTAAATAAGGGGAGGGGGCAAATCCTATTTTTTTGTCTAGAAATTAAACAACATTGGGTTTTTTGGGAATTGAATTTTAGTTGGTTGAGGTTTCCCCATTCCTCCAAGAGACCAAGATCATCATTTATCGACGACACAGCCCCCAGACGACCAGTGGATGAGGTTTCACCAGTCCTGACTGAGTGCAGGATACTGTCATCAGCAAAGCAATGAATTGGGTTGGAGGTTACTCACATGAGATCGTTAATGTACATAAGGAATAGGGTGGGAGAGAGACAGAACCCTGGGGAACACCTGCGTTGATTGAATGCGGAATAAAAGACACACCGTCGACTACAACCGAGATCTTTCGCTCCGTTAGAAAGCTCTTGATCCACTGGCACAGCTCAGAGGATAGGCCAAAAGATGGAAGTTTAGCATAAAGATTTTTATGCCATACCTGATCGAAAGCCTTCGAAATGTCAAGAGCAACTGCAATAGTTTCCCCTTTCATTTCCATGGCTTTGTTCCAGAGGTGTGTGACAAAGCTCAAAATATCCCCAGTCGAACGAGCATGCCTGAAACCATATTGCCTATCATTCATCATTCCACAATGTTCCAGATGATTTAAAATTTGAATGTTGAGGGCTTTTCCCATAATTTTGGATAGTAGGGAGGTTATTGCGATTGGGCGATAGTTGCTGGGAAGAGAGGAGTCCACCTTTTTTGGGATGGGTTGAATATTCGCCATACTCCCATG